>JAIPRK010001179.1:33653-89148 GCA_025469195.1 Chaitophorus viminalis
ACTTGTATCCACCACTGATCATAACGTACAGACTTTTAATACACGAGTACACGGACTCTAAATACACGAATACACGGACTCTAAATACACGTGTACACGTGTATTTTAAAAACACGCACTTTAGCACCGTTTTCATAAAAACACGTACGAACGTATTTTTAAATACACGTGAAATAGAGACCCCTAATATGTACCTATGCATATTTCGGTTTTTTTTTTTGTGCATAGACATCCAACATCCAGGAGTTTATAGTTATCACAAAGGAGCATATATAGTATTTAGCTAGTTGTACAATTATTAACTATTTATACGATAAGCTAGGCATAAAGTTAATACATGTAAATGTAAATATCTATAGTATTCACTTGAAAACCACGGTCGTCGATCTCTCCATCAGTCGGTTCCATAACATATTTAACAGTCGTATATATTCCGGGAATACACACCAACTTAATAAGTATTTAATATACATAGATATGGAGGCTTATGACAAAGGTGGCCGACCCCAAGTAGTTGAGAAAAGGCGAAAATGAAGAAGAAGATACATAAATAAATAAACAACCATGGCTGTTATAACGTCGGACTGACGCTCAAATTCGCTGGCCACATTTTCCGATATGCGTCACAAATCATGAATATTACTACAAGCGTAAATCGGTTACAACTCATACGTGACGACGTTTGCCCTAACTTTATCAACGCGACGACCAAAGAAAATGTGTGCAACACGTGATCCGCGCGTAACTATACAGGTGTGCCGGAGTTATAGTAATTATTATAGAAGCCACCGTTGACTAGAATGTCGGACGTACAAAACATTTTCCCCGAAAATCGATAACCTTTAACTTGCAAAGTTACGTAAAGACCGCCGCGGTACAATTTTAACTGTCTAAAAACGGTTTTCAGCGATTAGGTACTGAGTAGGAGGAATATAATATATATAAATGATGTCGGCGATTGCACCTGTTCTACCTTTTTACTCCAGAAAAACGCAATACAAATGCGTCTGTTTTACCTTTTTACCTGAAAAAAATGAATTGTCCAATTCACTATTTAAAAATATATTAATGCATATAAACAAATACTTGAAATACTACATGTACCTAGATAATACGTACGGCTTTTCATCGATCCGCGTTCTTACGTATAGAAATGCACGACTTAAACAGCCAGGTGCTCAGGTCCAGATACGAGGCTTATGACGGGGAGGGTCGTGCGTGAAAAGTATTTCTTACTAGTAGTGGGTGTCGGTATACAACTTTATAAGGGTAAAACTACTGTTCTATGAAACCGTTTATTTTAGCCACCTATATGTACTCTCCCCAGCAGCAACGTCACGAGTCCGAGTAATCTCAAACTTATATACGTTTCACGACTGATGTTCTATCCGCGATCACGCAAAGAGACAGAGACGCAAATTAGGGGGGCTTGGTCACTCCAAAAATTTATATTTTAATTGAAATCTTAAATCCTTTAATAATTTATCTAGTAAGTATACGTAATACAGTAAACGTTGTTTGAAAAGCCCCGGCATGTCAAAAACTAAAATTGCGTCTATGCACAGTATACCTATACCATGCCTTATATTTATATATGCTACTGACGTACGTGCAACATAATAATAACATATAATACGTAGTGGTATGGTAAAACAACGTAATGAAGTTTCGTCAGCTACACGTACCCGCTATGTAGAACATCAGGTCGAACGTGGCCGGTAACCAACAGATGGCGGATTGATAGTCGAAGTCATGGGTCTCCGCGAACTGGTCCAGGACGTCTGGCCCGAAGGATCTCAGCATGCCGGGCAACAGGAAATTGGCGAACGAGCATCCGAATATCACGTACCAGCCCCAGCCGCCGTCCGGGGCCACGGTCCGATGTCCACGACTCGAGGGTTCTGCAACACGCATGCCGTGGTGTTATACCTTATACGCCAAATATTATACTCAGTTGTATTCACGTGTGAACGCAAGAATAGTGCGAGTTCATTACAAAACGTTTTCCGTATAGAACCTCGATAGCATGAAAAGGGTTGAAATGCAATCCGATTTGCCGAGCACATCGAATTTGGGGAACAATCAATTTAGTGCGCGAACACTGTCAAGAGGATTATTTTATTTTGAAGACTTTTTTATATATATATATATACTCTCTTTACATAATTACATAATAATTTTTTTTTACATAATATATAAAAAAAATATATCTACTCCTTTAAGCCAGGCTTGTGACGGAGTAGAGAGTTGACATACGTATAATATAAATTTAAAATGCATTAGTAGATTACAAGAAACACCTTATTACTAGATATAAACAGAAAATCTAAAGCAATACAGGAATTAAATTTATAAAGAATGAAAATACAAAATAAGTAGGTATAGATTGATATATATATTTTTGTAATTTTTTTTTTTTTAAACATCTATTAAATTTAATTGGCTGACCAAAAACTCTTGAAAACTTAATACTAGGTTTATAATAAGTTAAACTTATTGTAACTAAAAAATATCGGAGATTGTTTCACTTAAACTTTTTTTATAAGCCCATAAAGCTCAAATTTGTATAAAATGTGTCAAAATCACGATAATTTGCAAGTTATTTTGTAGATAAAAATTCATAAAATTTTTTCTGTTTATAACTAAGGTTCAAAATTTTAACACTAGGTTATCCATAAGTTACTCTTCAAAAATCTTTAAAATTAAATTTTACTGGACTAAGAGGAAAAAATTTTATGACCATTTGAAATTTAAATTTTTACGAAATTGTATAAAATAGCGATTTATCCTCATACGATTTTAAATATTTGTTATAATTCAAAAAGTATAAGTCGCAGAAACTTGAAATTTTTACCAGCTATTAAGATTGGCATTTCCTTTATGCCATATTTTTTTTCAAAATATTATATTGATTTTTAAGCCACTTATAGGCACTTAAAATAATCGAATTTTTACATTTTTTTTATAACCGATAATAAAAACAATTTGGCTTGTACAAAATGCTTGAAAATTTAATAGAAAATTCCACAGAAGTAGTTCTTATTGTTGTTCAAAAATTATTAAATTCCATACGCACAATTTTTTTTTATAAGCGTTTGAACAGCAAATATTGACATAAAATTACTTGTAAAATATAATATAATGTATAATATTCTAGACGAAAAATGATATCGGTTTTTGAAATTTGCTCTAACTGAAAACCCAAATAAGGCAAACACTTGAAATTTTCACCAAATCTTTATATTGATGTTATCTATAGGTGGTTAAGTTTTCAAAGTATTTTGAATTATTTATAGACAATTTAAATATTCGATTTTTGTAAGTTTTTTTTTTTGAAGTATCTATAAAATATTTTTGGCTGTCCGAAAATTCTTGAAAATTTTATACAATGTTTATTATAAGTTATACTTATCGTAACTAAAAAATATCGGAGATTGTATAACTGAATTTTTTTTTATAAGCCCATAAATTTCAAAATTGTATAAAATATGTTAAAATCGCGATGCAAGTTATTTTGTAGTTGAAAATTCATAAAATTTTTTTCTGTTTATACTTAAGATTCAAAACTTTAACACTAGGTTGTCCATAAGCTAATCTTTAAAAATATATAAAAAAAAATTCTACTGAACTTAAAGGAAAAATTTTATGACTGTTTGAAATTTAAATTTTTACGAAATTGCATACTATTGCATTATATTTCAATTTAAATATAAAATACTATATTATTATATACCTATTTTAGACCAACATATTAACTCCGTTCAGAATCGTTATTCGTATACAATGATACTTATCATTGCATTCAAATTTAACAAATCCATTGTAATAATGACCTACCCTATAAACGATGTGCACTCCACCGACCCCAACTGTACAGCAAAGCGAGGCCCATCCGTTTTTGTTATTTAATTTTTAATATCAAATTCAAGTTATAATAAAATTATGTTTGATAATTATTAATTTGTTAAGTATGATAAAATTAGATTAAAATATAGTGTTCACTATTATCCATGTTCCGAAATTTGTGCTTTAAGTTTTTAAAACAATTATTGATATTAAGCCTTGTAATAATATAATAAAACTATTTTTTTCTCAGGTAGAACTTAGATACTTGTAAGAGCTACAATTAATTGGTTATACATCAATTATATTACTGTCAAATACAGTAGTTTCTGATTTTATTGGTTGTTTTTTCGTAGAAAAATAATATTTTTCACGAAGGTTTGAAATTGTCTTTATCATTTTTTGATAAAGTAATAAAAAAAAATGATTCAACTTTATTTTATTTTTACTCTATTATCAAGAAAATATATAAATTATAAAGTTCATATAGTTAGTCTAAATTCATCTTACGATTAAAAATGTTAACGCTTAGCTTTTTATATTGTAGTACATTATCTACTGCCTCATCAAATAAAATATGAGCATTTCAAAGTCACGCAATTCTCTGATTATAGTATTATAATATGAGTAATAACACGATAATAAGTATTATTACCACACATATATTTATGTTAATTTTTAATTTTTGTGTACTAGTACTTAAATTAATTGGCAATTATTTTGGTATAAAATTGATTTCATCAACGTATTTAAAGTTTTAAATAAGCTACTTTGATTATTACTAATTTTTATTGAACAATTAAAATTGATACTAAGAAACATGTTTTCAATCAAAATGTCGAGATAGTTGAAATTATTAAAAAAAATTCAACAATAATAAATATTTACATTTTATATCAAATTTTTAGTTTACATAGCATTTCTGATAAATAACACTGAATATATTATTATAATCCAACAAAAAATAGTTTAGGAAAGTGTTAATTCTTGTTTGGTAAGACAGCTGACATGAATTATCATTCTTATATCATGCAAATATGTTAGTATTATTGTATTAAACTAATTAGACAATACTTTAACATTCAATATAAAATAGAAATAATAATATACAATACTGACTATTGTAACCATGTTTAACATAATTATTTTTAATTGCATTTATCATGTTTATGAAGAAACAATGCAACTGTTACAGTTATATTAAAGGAAATATGAAATCTATCGCAAATAGTGTGTTATCAATGTTACCATACTTTTCATTGGATACCCACAAGACCACAAAAGACAAAACATGACATTTTGACTGATTGCATCGGTCGTGGTCAGTTATTGTTCGTAAGAATGTTTTGTACATTTCATTTTATAGAACTATATATTATTAATTCATTCAGCATGTATTAAATTAAACATATATTTTTGTTAATTTATGTATTACCTAGTAGATAAGTTATTTGTCTGTAAGAAAATTTTGTAGCTAAGCAATATTTATGCTTTTGATAGTACATAGGTATTATAATATTATGATAACGCGATTACTTCAATTGAATGGGCCATGATTAATTTTAATAATAATAACTTTTTTATGTACCTAATTATATTATATTTGTATCAAGTCTCGTTACAGATAATTGTATTTCGCAATCAATATTTCGCTTTACTTGTTCGGCTATGTTTTCATAATTTTTATCCCATCAAAATCCAAACCTTGCTAAAAACGCCGTCGACCCCCCAAAATGTAACAGGAAGATAGAAGGACGAGCATAAGTTCGCATAGAGAAATATGGCATGAAATAAAAGAGTCGAACACAAAACGGATTATTACAACTATTTGTATGTGTGTGTGTATACACAAGCGTATACATAATCGCATGCACGTGCACACACATGATATATATATATTTTTTTCAAAATTCAAAGTTCAAACGGTGGAACGGATGAAAAACATTAATAGAATATTATGTTCACTGGTTGTTCAACAGTATGTTGTGTGACAACTGACAGTCGTATAATTATTACGTTGTCGTTTTACGCTATAATACAATATCGATGAACTCTATTTTCGAATCGTACGTCGTCGGCGGCGAAGTATATATTTTCGTCGTTATGAGTTGTTTTACCCATACACATCGTTATCGTCATAATTATAATTTGGTAACAATATTGTTCAATAATGCACATTGTTTAAAGAGGTTTAAAGACTTTATACGCTACGACCCATTTTGGAAATGTTTTAAATTTTAAATACAATTGAAGATGACCTTTTTGTTGTTGTTGTTGCTTTTTTCGCTTTTGATAAAACTTAATTTGGACTTCAACCAAGGTAATAAATTTATGATTTAGAAACACGTAAAGTATCGCAATGTACACCGCAGCTAGTATATTCATAAATCATAATAGTGATTAGTGTTCATACAGATATTAATTTATATTTATAAACAGTATAAAATTATTTTTATATTTTTAAAATTTACCGCGACCCACCAAAAACATTTAAGTGTAATCAAGACCCACGCTTTTGGGTGGCAGTTTGGGAATTTCTGGACGTGCAATACGTACTTATGTCGCCGAGCATGTACGATGATTCATCGGGCTGATCGTCTGGGTCCGGAAGAACTATTCCGCATACCATTTGCTAGTCCACGAAGTAGATGTACACGTGCGCGCGCTCGCGCCCGCGCAACTCGTACAACACACCCGGGTCGCGCCTTTTGCGGTGGCGGGCGATGCGCTGCATGCGGCGACGACGACTGCCGCACGTATCGCTAAAAGGCCTCCCGCATGGATGCTGTTGCTGCTCCAGCACCGTATGCGCCGGCCGCAGCGGACCAGCGATGTGCGCCTGCGATGATGATGATGATGATGATGATGGTGACGACGATGACTGGTGGTGATGACTGATGATGGTGGTGACAATGACTGGTGGTGATGACTGATGATGGTGGTGACGATGACTGGTGGTGATGACTGATGATGATGGTGATGATGACTGATGAATGACGATTAATTATGAATGACTGTTAATGATGAATGATGATTGCGATGATAAACTGGAGCAGGGACCGCGACGATTATATTGCGCACAGGCAGAGAACTTGTATTGCATAATAATGTTAATAAT
The DNA here is from genome assembly GCA_025469195.1 of Chaitophorus viminalis. NCBI lineage: Eukaryota > Metazoa > Arthropoda > Insecta > Hemiptera > Aphididae > Chaitophorus > Chaitophorus viminalis. Next base: position 40,615 of record JAIPRK010001179.1, read on the forward strand.
ATTACATCGATAACGCTGGTCGAGTTCGCTTATCGCAGGTAAAAAACTAAAAACGTACAGCCAACGTCGCGTGTCCGCCTGCCGGCTGCAGCAGCGGCCGGTACACTGCTCGCCACGGCCGCACGGTACGTACAGAGCGGTTGCCGTGCAATTTGGCACACGTGGTAGTCGTCGGCCGCGTGTACGTGTATTTCCCGTACCAACGTACTTGTGCTAACAATATTATTGTTGCAACGTGCCGAACATAACTATAATATAGACTGCAATATTATTAAGTACGATAAATACACGCATTTGTACTGTGCAATCCGATGTCACGAATGAGTCGCCGCTATGATGATAATAATAATAATTAAACATTATAGTATGGTGTGCCTCGGAATACGAAATATAATGTACTTACTACATTATATTATACATATTATTATACTACTGCACGTCTGCACCACACCGAACACACACGTGCACTGCGCATACACGCAGCACGACTACGCGATGTATACACTAGTACACCACGCGTATAGTACCAATATATGTCTTACATTTATATTATCGCATTATAAATCGTTATCGATTCCGTCCGACTACTGTTTGTTCGCAATGGAATTCCGCGTTGATCGGTTCGTCGGTCTTCCGTCGGTTGCCGCGCAGTCTGCAATGTTTCTGTACATCTTCATGATGTATATATATATATATATATATATGTATACTGTTTACGTGTTAATGTTATTTCCTTAGACAATTTCGTAACGCACAACTACTATTGGGAAAAATATTATTTTGAATCGAGTCCCACTAATATTTTCGTCTTGTTCGAGAGTCAAGTTTCACGAATATATTTTACTATTACTTATAACTTATGAGCATACTCATAATAATTCCAAAATTATTATTGTGAATTGCAAGAAACATAAGATTTTTAGAATATCACACAAAACTTCTAGATCATAATATACTAATATTGTCCTATCGAAAATCCTACTATCAAAGTATAGTTGTATATATTCATAGGTTTTAAAGCATTTTGAAATTTACCAGCACTTTTTGTTAATAATTTTGGTCGTAGTAATGAACGAGTATAATATATTATAATAGTGGACGTCATGTTTGGTTAAGATAACGTCTTTCGTTGTGATAGTTGAACCATCTTAAAATACTTTATGTAAAATCGTTGATAGTCGGACAGAAAATATCCTGTACAGTTTTTCTTTCAATGTGATTACTTATTAACTTTTTTGTCTATCAAACACTTTTTCATCACACTTCTAAGTTTTCATAATATTATGTGTGTAGGTATATATAGCAAATGTTCTTAAGCTTTATGTATTTTACTTTAAACATATTAAGAAGATCATACCAGACACAATAATTCTGCTATAACATCCAATTAGTAAAAATTTAATCCGTCTTCTTCTTTTCGTGATGTTAACAATCATAGCCAGTAATATCCGAATGTCACCTACCATAGTACTTTGTATACGTAAGGTTAATCTTTGTTAACCCTTTGAAGCTTTGAAGTGTCTATTATAGAAGGTACAGATACTCGGCAGTGAATAGTATACGGCTGGTATGCAGTGGCGTATTTGAGAGTTCATGTCGGGGGGGCAAATTTTTACCAATTTGTTATCATCGACATAATTTTTCGGAATTTTCGTTTTTAAATGAAATACTCAAATACCCTATACCCATTAGTTATATAAAATTTTCCTGGTCTAAAAATTCTCGGGGGGGGGGTGGATTGATTGCCATCATCGCCCCCCCTTCAAATACGCCACTGTTGGTATGCACAATACTATGGCCTACGTAGTACCATTTTTATCTGTCCCACGCGTTACCTTTTAAAAGGTAATATGGTGAAGTTTAATACCTTATGAATTTAAAAATAAAAGTTACTCGATAAAATTTGGAGAAAATGTAACACAATATTATATGTAGTATTTAATAATTTATTCGTTTGTATATAAAATGAATTGTTATAGTTATAGTTTATTCGTTTGTATATAAAATGAATTATTATCTACCATTGAACTCATTCGTACTTTGATTGCTAAACGTCTAAATGTGTGATATATAAAATATATATACATATCATTGTATTATATCTATGTCGTATACCGTAGTGTTTTCGTATCTCGTATATGCGATGTGTAGCTCGACCGTGGTCTAAGTTTTTGCCTTCTTGTCCTCTAGATTTTTAAGGAGTGGCCCTCTATAGTAACTTATAGTTATACTCCATTCCTGTTATAGCCATTATAGGTATGATTAGTGGTTATGATTTTAGTTGCAGCTTATCGGACGTGACATATAATTGTTTTCAATTTCTTAGGACCTTCGTCGGTTCCGCTTAAGACTCATCGGTCGGTACCACTGGTACCAGCTATTAATTATTAAACTGCAGCGATTTTGTCACAGGACGAGCACGGCAATCGCAAAGCGTGGACTAGAATATTTCATGAAATTTATTCGCAATAGCGAGAACAATAATTGAGGATCGCCGACCAGACGTACTTGTCACGATTCGAGGACGATCAAAATATTTTGTATTCCACGTGCGCGTAGCATGTACGTGTTGTATACTTGTATCGACCCGCGACCATATCGTATTAACAGAACACTGATTGGCAGACTAATCTTATGCGTTATTCAAGTGGGTGTGCAGGTCCTGCCAGCTATTATTTATAATATAATTTATTATTATTACGTCAGTCATTAGCCGATAGTGTCACGAAAAATATAAACCCAAACGTTTTTATCATGTTACCTAGCTTGATTGCCAATACAACATTCGTATTATTTTATCCACGGGTTTTCGGTTCTAACCGAACGAAGCCGTTTAAAATCAACAAATTAACGAAGAGCTCCAAGTCTTTTAATATTTAATTATTTATCTACTACAGCAGGTGTATATATATATATATATTATATTTGAACTTCTAATAAATACATTTTTTCTAAACGGATAAAATCAATGCCCGGATTCTGAACTGAGGATGAACCCGAAAACTATGATTTATAACGAATTATCAGAAAGTGTTTCTGATTTTCTGAAATATTTCATCTTAAACATTTTTCGCTCTGTAAATGACTGAAAAAATTATAAGAAAAGTATAAATAATTTTTATAAAACCATGGAAGTAAGTTATAAATACATTATAAATTTATAAATATAAAAAGTAACACTCTACTCTAATATTGTTGTATAAATTGCATTGTAAGACTTGTGATAAACTTATTATTATTTACCTGTGATCAGTGTACTGTGTAGTAACAGTTGTTTTAAGAAAGTACTTATAATATATGCAGGCCCTGATTGTGGGGTTCGTCGTCTGCAGTAGGCTAGGGTCAGTTTGACACCATTACAAAGATGTATTCGAAAAGGGAAGGTTCCAGAAGGAGGAACTTACTTTTTTAAAGTATATATTATTCAATTATTGCTTCTACGTTCATAAAAATTATTTTTTGGCGCCCCCAAATTAACATCAACCGATTGGCACCTTAGGCTGTAGTCTACCCAGTCCTTTGGTAGATCAGACCCTAAATATATGACAAAGTAAAAATATATAAATAAATATTAATGAGTTTAAAAGAATATTTTTTGCCATTAAGCTATTACTAAGCTTGTGTTATATATTATATATATTATGCTTTATAAGTATAATACAATTGGACGAATAAAAGTATGACTATTATAATATTTCTAGATATAATCAATTACGTGCGTAATACAAATAAAACGATAATAATTGCCTATACAAAGCTCCGTATAAAATGCATTTGTTTCAATTAAGAATTCCAAAATTATTTACAACTTTTAATGACGCGTGCAACGCAATTGTAGTATTTCATACTATGTTTTGGACAACGAATTTGTAAGTCTCTTAAGTGTATTGTCTCAATTATAGATAAAATAATTAAAAGGTTTTATCAAATCAAAAGATCTCATGAAAAAAATTTTCCGATCACAAATGAGTAATGACCCACCTAAGATTGTATATACTCCGTTCATAATCTAAAATGATGAATATTATAATACTTGAATATCTAAACATAATCGGATAATTATAATAATTGATTAGATAATAGATTTATTTTAAATTGACTATAAATATAGGTTTATAAACTTTAATCAGAAACTGAGACATTACCAATGGATTTAATATGCGTCGTCAATACACCATTTTTTAAAGATGTCGAGAAAACATATGGAATTTATATACTATGGATGCCATCATCGCATTACCGTTATTATTTGATTATATTGTTTGGTGCTAATTGTTTAACCAACGTAGACTTGTACTAATTATTAACTATAAGTAAAGGTGTCATACCATGTGACGCATGAGACTCACATGCGTAATACACAATGTTAATGTCTTAGCAACGTTTTAACGTTTGATACATACGTGTTTTTTTATTTTTAATATTATGTAATCAATATTCCGTTCAATAATTATATTCTTTTTTGAGTATATTTTTGTAATGATGCGCATCATTCAATAATGCTATATTTCTTAAAGTAATAAATAACAACTCTTCGACACGTGCATAGAAAATATAATCCCAACAATTAGAACCCTGCCCTGTGTAACATAGTCCCTTTCAGTTGGTCAACTCTTAAAGGTCACCGCCTCGGTCCAAGGGACGATACCGCCACACATTATTTTTATCTAGGATACATGTAGACAAATCAAAACTAATCTCACAGTGTCCCTCGCAGTACCAGCACGGATTCTTGCAGAGCGTCTGAACGGGACCAAGAAGTCTGTAGTCGACTTCACACGCAACGACTGTCAATACTTAGTAGCTAGCAAGTCGCCAGTGTATGCACATAGACTTTACATCATATTTTTATCACATGCAATTTGTTTAAATATTATATTCAACTATTCAAGTATTATTCTATGTAAGTGTAGAAGAGTTTTAATAACAGTGTAACAAAATTCATTGTCTGTCAATTCTTTTCTGCATCTCATCATTAGAATACACTTACACTTAAGAGACTCACCTAAATTAAGAATGACGCCGATTAAGGTAAGATTTTTACACGCATAGCTTCCGAGACTTCGCAGTCACTCTGTTCAGCTCTACAACCTTTGTAACCCTGAATGTCCTTTTTTATATAAAGAGAAAGTTAAGAAACCAAATATTATAATCCAATACACCAACTTTTTATACATTACCTACAAGTTTCTTAGGTTCGAAAATTAAAATAATACACAAGAAGATATATAACGTGTATGATCGTCAACAACGTTATTCGTTAAAAACCATTGAAAATATTCAGAACATAAATAAAGAAAAATCAGAGGATAGTTCGAAATTATCAAAATATTTAGATGATGGTTTCACGCTTTTAATGGCTGTTGATAACAAGGAACTAGATCTTCGCATAAAATTTAAAGAATTTAGTGACACACCGTTGAACAATATTGAATTGGGAGAATGGAACGAGTTTTTACTTGGTCAATATAATTTGGAAATATTAAAAAAAAAAAAAAAAAATAACAAATTTATAGAAAAAAATTTAGTTTTAAATGAATCGCAATCACGTGTGAAGTTGGATGAACCACTTACTTAGAAAAGCTTACGACAAGAATACTAGAACACTTTGTTGAATTAAAATGTTTCAATCAAAGTCTCAACTTTTTACCAAACGAAAATGGTAGATATTTTGATATTTTCGATAATAAAAAAGCACATTTCCCCGTTGAAGAAGGAAATTATAAATCGGGTGCAATATGCGACTTTGTCGTAAACAGTTACACGATTTGTTATTAGGTTATTACGTTTATAAATGAAGATATCGATAAAAAAGTCCGTCTGCTTCAAAAGATGTTATTTATGACACAGTAAAGAAAACTATTACTAGTATTAAAGATTATTTAACCGCACTAATGAGTGAAAATGAAAAAATATTGCCTTTCTTAAAATGGCAAATAATTTAGTCATCATTTTGATAAACATAAAAAGAACATCAATACAATTTAAAAATTATTATAAACCAAAACGTGTTATGAATGTAATCATGACTGAACTTAATAAGTATGCAATAAGAAATTGCAAGTGCTACTAAATTGTATGTTTTATTCAATATTCCTAATAATTATGAATACAGACCCAATACCTCTATGGCTCTGTCAACATTTGCTGTTTATAAATTAAATATTTCAAAAATACCTTTATTAAATATTAATTTTATTAGATGTACAATATACTCTATAATAGATATGTCTATTCACTATTATTAAAAAAAAAATTGTATAATTCCAAGGAAAAATGCGTTCTAAATTTGAAACAGATTTTCGAATAATTATCAAATTAAAATAAACGAAAATTATTTGAAAATCTTTGTTTGAAAATTAGTCGAATAACAATTAATTGGAATAATTATAAAAAAAATTATTTAAATGAAATTGATTTCGGATTATTCAAATCATTCATTATAAATATTATCTTTTATAATAAATGGTCGAATAAACTTCTATTCGAATAATTGTAAAAAAATCATTCGAATAATAATTTATTCCAATAAAACTTTGTCCAAATAATCACCTAGATAAAATTTCATTCGAATAACGCCCTACTCTGAGTTCATGTCCATAGAAAAATTAAACGAAGAAATATAAATTAAATAAATATTAACATAAATATTTATTAAGATAAAAAAATAAAAATAAACGTTTTTTCTGTCTCATGCGGCCATGAGTATTAATTAACAAGGGGGTTTGTTATGAATAAGTATTAGGACATTTGTATAATATGTATGTATAAACAATCAAAAGGAACTAGAAATTAGTAAATATTTGTAGTATAGGAAGGAAATGATAGTTTATAAAACAATTAGGATAAATAGAATAATGTAATAATGTAATCATCAAAACTAGGTTAAGTTATTACAATATAGAAGTTAGCTATTAATCATTAATATAGAGGTGGAAGCTCCCTAATTAAATGGTAGGTAATATATAAGAAGACCGAGACAAAAAGTCGGAGTGATGTATATAAATATATTGTATTAATGTAATAAAAGTATGTAATTCTAATTTCCGTGTGTTTAAGTTTTTACTAAATCTAACTAAATCGACAAATAGAAGACTTCAGTGAATCTATTTGTAATAACATTTTTAATTAGTGTAATAACATATTTATTCCCACCCTCCACCCAAAAATTTATCCTGAATACGTACTTGATTTAATTACTCATTAAATATCGTCTAAGCGATAGGTACAATTTTTAAATAATCATATATATGTAGGTATATATTAAAAAAATTATTTCTAATTTGACTATTTCTAATGTGACTTACATATATTCTTGGATAATTAAAGTGCAACCATTAATAGATATTGCATCACGTTTGAATTGCATATCCATTATCCATACACATGTCCCCTCCAAGACTTTCTGTTATAATGATCGGTCTTACTGCATTTAATATTATATTTAACCAGCTTTTCAAACACAAATGTATTTAAAACAAACACGTATAGTATTTTAGAAATTCAGTTGTAAAATGTGAAGAACTCAAGATATTCAGCAGTATTATATTATAGTGAAAATGTTGCCAATGGAAGTATTTCTTTTTCTCTTTTTGGGTTCAAATATGGTTCTATCTAAAGTTAATCAAAATGAATTGGAAAATATTCAGAAATACGTTCAAATTTACGATACGCAAAATGTTTACATCAAAGACGTTACGGTACACGAATCAGAACGTTGTAGTATATATAATATGTACGGCGATTGCCCAACAAATCTATTGAAAGAGCACACGATAGATATATTTTATACCGCTATAAGCTGTAAGTTTGCTGATTGGATTATATATAAAATTTATGATTTTGTCAAATCGTCCCCAGCTTTTTATCGACAAGAGTTTCAAAGACATAATCATAATATGTACAACAGTGTTTTTCATCCATTGTTCGAAGACTCTTTACATACTTTAATATTTAACATTAATAAATATATAGAACGTTTGATAAGAATATTAAATAATTTTTTAAGCCAGAACGCTTATTATACATATTATAATGACACAACTGTTATAAAATCATTAGTGTCATTAAGAGTTAAATTACAATTTCTGTCAGCATATTTTGATAAGAAAAATAAGCCGAAAACCACGATTTCAGATAGCGATATTATTCGATTAATTTTAGATGATATGAATGCTCTTCAAAGTTTTTTGTCAATGAATTGTAAAGATTTACCGACCATTAAAAGAAATTCAACATTTTATGGTTACTGGATAAAGATTGATGACATGCTTGTTAATGTTTCTGATATTAATAATTTTTTGTTGAATATTATACCAATGAACTTAGAAAATTACTCATTTCAATGTTCTGTTTCACAAATCCTCTTAGAAAATATTGTAAACATATCATCAAATAATCATATTTCACTTGATATTGCTTACGCAATTGTTAAAATTACAGACACAGAAAAAAGGACAATTAAAGATATATTATTACAATTAAAAAAATTATATACAATTGATTTAGTATACTTGTATCTAGAATCAATTTCAATTACAATCATAAAAATAATGTACAAAAAGATATATGATGTGTATGATCGTCAACAACGTTGTTCGCTAAAAACCATTGAAAATATTCAGAATATAAATAAAAAAATATCAATGGATAGTACGAATTTACCAAAATATTTAGTTGATGGTTTCACACTTTTAATGGATGTTAAAAACAAGGAACTAGATCTTCGCAAAAAACTTAAAGAATTTAGTGACACATCGTTGAACGGTATTGAATTGGGAGAATGGAACGAGTCTTTACTTGGTCAACATAGTTTTGAAATATTAAAAAAAAAAACAAATAGCAAAAATAAGATTTTAACAATAAAAAATTTAGTTGTAAATAATTCGCAATCAAATGCAAAGTTGGATGAATGCACTTACTTAGATGAGCTTACGACAAGAATACTAGAACACTTTGTAGAATTAAAATGTTTCAATCAAAGTTTCAACTTTTTACGAAATGAAAATGGTAGATATTTTGTACCGTTAATTGATAATAAAAAAGCATATTTCCCCGTTAATGAAAGAAATTATGAATTGGATGCAATATGCGACTTCGTCGTAAATAGTTACACGATTTGTTATCAGGTTATTACGTTTATAAATGAAGATATCGAAAAAATAAATCCGTCTGCTAAAAAATTTGTTGTTTTTGATAAAGCAAGGATAGCTATCACCAGTCTTAAAGATTATTTTATTGGACTTATGAGTGAAAATGAAAAAAATATTGTCTTTCTTAAAATGGCATATAATGTAGTCATAATTTTGACCAACATAAAAGATACATCAATAAAATTTAAAAATTATTATAAATTAAAACGTATTATGAATGTAATTATGAATGAACTTAATAAGTATGCAATAAGAAATTGCACCTTTACAAAACAAAATTTTTTGCTATTTAATAATATTAATTTTATTGATTTTGGTGACAGTAATGTATTTAAAAATTACATGTCAACAGTTTTTAAATCTAATCCTATTAATTTCGATTCTGGAAAATTGTTTTTTTCTAGTATTAAATTACCAAAGTCAGAAGATTATTTATATTTAGACGTAGAATATTTGTACAACAAATTTATTTTAAAATCTAATGTTTTTAAATTGTACGCATACAATATAACGATTTTCTGGAAAGGAAAATATGAAAATATCTATAGTATTTACAAAGATTTAATGAATTTAACTATGAATCCTTTATATTTATATGCATTTTATGATATTTATTTTACTTTCTATGTTGTAGTGGTTTATTATGAAATCCGCTATATTATTAAAAAACAAAAATTCAAACCTGTACAGAAACGTTTTGCAATGATTTTGCACAATTTGACTGCATTTGACCACAATTACTTCCCAAGTAAATTGCACAGTTTGGTAATAGATATTAAGACATTTTTGAATCTCCCATCTACAATGCATAGTGATAGTAGTATTATTCTAAATGATTTTATGAATAAATTATTGAAAAATGGAGAAGATATTGAACTCCAAATAAGAAGGTTTAATTTTTTTTTTGGAAAACCAACTTTTGGTGATTCAATAAAAATTGGATTACATGTAATTCGTTTATTTTCTAAAGATGTTCTTAAAATTATAAATTCTGAACTAGATTCTAATGTAAAGGATTTCATTGTTTATTTTTCAAAATTTAAACACTAGTTATAAATATTAACAGTATAACTAAGCTCTAAAATAGTATTTTATAGTCATATATATTATATATCATATTATCTATAACTTTAATTTAAATATTTTGAATGCACATTTGGTATTGCATTCCATATTTTCATTCAATAATTTAATTTATTTAATGTGATTTTTCTAGCATACGGATTATTGTCTAATGATATTCGATTGTACATTATATACTAATTTCTGCAATTATAATAAAATTAATAAATTAGTATTGTATTTAGTCAAATAGGTACAATAGGTTTTTTAAGAATTAAATAAAAGGATAGGTGAAATGCTTAATTTATTGATTTTCTTTTTTTTAACTTATATCAATGTTAAATTTTGTCTTTATGATTAATATTAAATTCGGTCTTTCAGATTATATTAAAACAAAAATACTAAAAAAATATTTTTGAAAACATTTGAAGAAATAAATGGGCAGCGTTCACAGTAAAAATGTATTCAATATTGATGATAAATCAAACAATATATGTATAGGTACACAATTGTTCCTAAACAAACAATATAATTCATTTTTTAATTTCATTGACCACAATTTTAAATATTAATTTTACTACGCTAGCAATTAGTCAGTGATTTTATTCACACTGCTCATTAAGCTTTATAATGCAGCCTCTTTATAATGAATATTATTATATATATATTACATGATTTCGTCTTTAAATATCTTCCTGAACGTAATGGTACTTAGTCAGTGAATTATCTTACTTTTGGTCAGTTATTTTTATAGGTCAACGATTCCTGTTTTCTTTTAAGGTTTTTCCCTACTTATATTTTTAATTATATGAAAGTATAAATAAATCATTTTAAGACAATATATATGTATTTTGTTTTATGTATTAAATGTATCATGACTTGTATATATTTAAATTATATAATGTTTTGTAATTTATACTATTTATAATACTATATTTGTATAACAATTTATAAAATGTAAAATACTTATTTTTCGAATCTTTAAATGTTTCGAACTTGTATGATTTTGAAATAATTGCAGCTTGTCGCTTGACCCATATTATAAGAGTTGGTATGAAATAAATCAATTATGTAGCTATGCTGTATGTTTTATTCATTATTCCTAATAATTATGAATACAGATTTAATACCTCTATGGCTCTGTCAACATTTACTATTTACAAATTAAATATTTCAAAAATACCTTTATTAACTATTAATTATATTAGATATACAATATACTCTATAATAGATATGCCTATTCACTAGTAATAAAAAAAAAAATTTAATTCCTAGAAAAGATGAGTATTTGCATCCTGCGGATTACTTATTACTTATTAATTATTAGTTATTACTAATATTTCTATATTATTATGTCATATTACTTATAACTTATTATTTAAGTTTTATATTAATTAATGATGGCTGAAGCATGTAAGCTATTAATTATTTATATACGTTAAGTGTAAAACTATATAAATTTTATTGATTAATTTGCTATTATACTCAGGTCTTTGACGCGACACATGCGAGTATTATTGATAGGTAATCAATAAGATATTTATCAAAATAAACGGATATTCAACTGAAATTTAATAATTTAAATGTACTCTTAACTGTTTTAATATTTAAATACTTAAATTATTAATATATTTTCATTTTCATGCATACTTATTAAATACGAATATATATGGTGGGCAATAATTGTTGTTAAAGCTTATTATATATCCATAATTAAATAACATACAATTATACTAGATCTAGGTCCTACTCTAAGTCCGGTTTACCTGTTTGTGAAGTGTGCACGTAAGCCAATATACGTTGAGGACCGAATTTAGAATTTTGTCTCCATAGAGCAACAAAATTTTGCCTCCCCTCCAAGATGCACCAACCCTTAAGGAATGTTATAAACATAGGTACATAATATAATATACGAAAAAGTTGTTTTAAAATTTGCATTATGGAAAATGAAACCTATTATTATAATATATATTGTTGCGTCATCGAATTTAGCCCCTCATTAAAATAATATTAATACTTTTTTTAATTGCCACGAGCTCATATTATGAAAACAATGAACAGGTAAAATTCCCCCCGACCGTCTCCCACAGTAGTGTTCGACGACTCGTGTTGGGACTTTATTGTATTGTAATTATTGTATTAATAATTATTTATATTATATAATTGTTCCCCACTGTATCGACAATCTTGCAATTGGGACCAGCAACGTCAAGCCGCCAACGATCGTTTCTTTTTCGCTCTGTGATCACCGAACGAGCACAACGTCTCCCAGTCTAACTGTCAACTATTATATTATACATTAAATTGTTATTCTGTTCGTTTCAACTATTGACAATGACCGCCATGATGAGCTAGTGCCACATAATGGGCCCTGTTTGGTGGGCGAAACGACCTGCGGCCACTACAACCATGCGTCCAAGTCATCACCGTATAATAATAAAATTATTATATAGTTATTATAGTCGGGCTAACCACGAATTGCGATTCGTGATTGTTACGTTGTATCTTAATCTTATTATTGTTATTCTTATTATAATATAAATCATATTATGATCAGTCCATGGGTCAACATATTATGTAAATCTTGAATCTATAATTTTTTTATATAAAAGCCTATACGTTCTACCAACCTGCCACTTTGGGATAGCTCGCGGTATGGCGTATAGGTCATTGTACCAATGCTCCCTTGGTATAGTGGGTGGACAGTAGGGCTTAAAATACCTGAAATCTCACATATGGCGACCGTGACAGGACACATATGTCCCAACAAATTCCCTTTAACTCTCTAATTTTTTTATTTAATATACAATATAATATGTTAAAATTATAAAGAGATCTATATATATTTACAATTATTCATACTCCCTTACATTTTGTGATCTTATTTTTATTATTATCTCCACTTAAATTACCTAAATTAATAATATCCATATTGGTACAAAAAAAAAATGTATTATTTAATTTTATGAAAATGTTATGCCTACTAAGGTAATTACCAAGTTTTATTATTTTTATTATGTATTCCCCCCTTATGTACATTTGTTATCTAGTTAATGTTATTACAGAAATGCTCCTGTGTGTGTGTGTGTGTGCTGGTGGAGGCGGCGATGGCGCTTGACGGTGGCGGTCTGACCGAACGGCTGCGGCGACGAGGAGGCCGAACACTGCTGCGATTCAGTCTTTTCCCTACATTTGCCCATTTGGTATGATATTATATTTTCCCCATGTTCCCCCCCCTTTAAACTTTCCCTGACACCCCGTACTCTTACCACACATAATACAGTTGGCCCCATGAAAAATATTAATTGCGATAACTAATGCGTTCTCTAAGATCACATGGTCAACATCTCTATTATAATTCAAGTTTTATAGATATCTCATAACCATTTTTTTTATTATCAATTTAAAATTCTAAAAATTAATCCTATGTCATATATTAAATAATCTCATTATAAATATTTACCCCTGTTACAAAATTCTTTTTATAGATTTACTAGTATGAAAAATACATTTCCCTTTAAAATATTATACAACAACGACTATTAGATGATTGACTTGAGGTGTAGCAGTTAAGCAGGTGATCTAACCCACCCAAGGCCCATATTCCATATTATATTATCCATTAAATCTTTATTTTATTCACTAGTGCCTTCGTATCAATTAAATTAATTATTGATTTATTAAATTAAATTGTTCTCATTGAGATAAGATATTATTATTTAAATTGGTTATTATTGTTATTTTGAATTCCACATTTCACCTAATATTTTTATCGTTATATTATAACTAGCTCCACTGTTTATTCATGTTATCATCTTACCATTGATACTACTTTGGGTATATAAATATTTAATTTGTTAGTCCCTATTATTATTTTTATTAACTTAAGGATATATATATAAAAAATAAATTTAATTTAATTAATTTTTTTTTATTATACGCGTAAGGTTCTCTCTCATTTTTCCATGCACGGTGCTGGAAAACGCCTTACCCGTCCACCTGAAAGGTACAATCCCTCAAACCATATTTCCTCCCCATTACTCCCTGTTACAGATTTTGATTTAACTATGACCAGTGCTGGGGGTATAGATAACTCCCCCTCACAGGCTTCCTCCCTTTCTCTAGTTTCACTCGAGTAAAGGCTCAATGATATGGCTGATAGTTTCAATGTCCAACTCGATAACGTTTCACGAAAGTTTGCAGAGTTAGATACCCGAATCGACGAATTATGTACAGTACACGTATTGATGATAACGACACTGATACAAGTACTTAGTTCACTCATTTCTCAAACAGTCCCACAAGTGTCATTTAGCCGAATTTTAACATTTATCATCATGTCTAATTCGTTTCCTTCACAAGCTTCAATACCAGTAAATACTTCTAGTATCTCAGCACCTTCTTATAATAACACTCTTGTCAGTAAAATTACTACCCCATACAATAATTCAGCAAATTCTACAACTACGAGCATCAGTTTGGACTCAACAAAGATTTCTACCTATGACAGCAACTTGTTCCCAATACACCCTGAGGAATTCCTTGAACAAGCCGAACAATACTTCCTTACGCAGCCCCCTGTCTTTGATCAAGTTAAAATAAATTATATAAAATCCAAATTTGTTGGGATTGCTCGCTTGTGGTATAATACCCTTTTACCTCCTCCTCCCATTTATGATAATTTCTTATTACTGTTTCGAAATAATTTCTGGTCTAACAACCAACAACGTGCCATCAGGAATGACCTATACCGTCCTTATTTCCACAGAGACAACACATTTCTACAAAAGCACGCTGTGGATTGGATAAGCCAGGCCAGATTCTTACAACCACCAATCAATCAGGTTGAAATGGTAGACCAAATAATTTCCCATTTCTCCTTTAATATCTCCATTACCCTTAGAGGTCTTCGTATTACCACTACCAATGAACTTGTCCAACAACTATCCCACATTCAACAATCTCACTCTCCTTCGAGTAATAGCAACAATAATTCCTCTAATAATTCACAGCAACAACATTCTTATCATCACTCCTCTGGCCAACCAAATGCAAATCGTTATCCTTCCCGTCAAAATAATGATAATAGAAATCAACATTCCAATAACAGTAATGCTCCTCCACCTCAACCACAAATAGATCATTCAGTACCTTCGGAAAACTCTGCTTGACCAGACCTCTAAGGATGTGCCCTGTGTCTACCTCAAACAGTCCTCTCATATCCATATTATCCCATCCTCTGGAATTAAATCACGAGGTTGTTCCCCCATCAAACTTCCGCCCAGAAATCTCAATAATACTATTTAATGTTTCATATAATGCCCTTATCAACTCCGGTGCTACTGTATCTGCAATCTCGGAAAGCTTATTCCAAAATTTAAAAAATGACCCCAACCAACATAATATTCCCCTCTTTCCTCTTCATGGTATACTACTCACAACAGCTCTCAGTAATAAGTCGATCAAGATTAAATCTCAGATATATTTAAATTTTTCAATAAAAAATTATGAAACATTTGGTATATTTTTAATAGTTCCCAATTTGTCAACATCACTAATATTAGGAACCGACTGGTTACTTGAAAATGGTGCCAACATAGACTATAGTGCCAAAGTAATTATACTTCCCTCCCTACAAGACAAAATTTCTTTTAAAATAATTGCAGACCATGATCCTAATAGTCTCATTAACTCTCTTAAAAATATTAGTATAAAGGATGATGTCCATACAACATCTGAAAACCCCCAAAATCTAATTACACAATCTTTACCATTTGAAAGTGAAAGAAGCATTGCCGTCAATGATGTTCTCTTGAATAATGAGCAAAAATCGCAGATGAATTCTCTCCTTAATAAGTATAGTGACATTTTTCAAAATCGCCCTGATTTCCATAAATTCTTTTCGTATAAATTTAATGTTAAACAACATAAGCCATATAAAATTAAACCATACCCTGTACCTTTTTCCCAACGCCCTGCTATCCAACATGAAATTGATAAAATGCTCGAATGGGAAGTGATCGAAAGGTCTGATTCTCCTTATAATAATCCCCTCGTCACTGTTATGAAAACGGATGGTACAATCCGTCTATGTTTAGATACACGCAGGCTAAACACTATTATTTTCCCCACACGAGATGCGTCTCCCCCTATTGATGACATTTTAGCAAAATTTAATGACAAATCAATTTTCTCTTCCCTCGACTTCATCTCAGGTTACTGGCAAATTCCGCTGGACCCCACTGTTCGGCAGTATACTAGTTTCCTATATGACGGACGGTTTTATCAATTCCGTGTTGTTCCATTTGGTCTCAATATATCTAATGCCACCTTTAGAAAAGGACTTGAAGCCGCCTTCAATAATTATTTGTCTCCCTGTCCCCATTTTAATGATATTCATACATATGATGATGACATTTTAGTTTCTTCCTCTTCGTTTCAAAGTCATCTTGCAACACTAGACTGGGTTCTACAAAGAATTTCTCAAGCTGGTCTCACAATAAAATTAAAAAATGTCATTTCAATAAGCAACAAATTAAATTTTTGGGCCATTTCATATCTTCCTCTGGTATGATTAAGTTAAGTTAAGGCTATTCAAAATTTTCCTGAACCCCGGACCAAAAAAGAATTGCAATCATTTATTGGTTTCTGTAATTTTTATCGCAAATTCGCCCAAAACCATTCTAATTTTCTACGCCCTCTCTCTCACTTAATTCGGAAGGATACTCCTTGGGTATTCACCGAACAAATTCGAATCGACTTTATTAAAATTAAAATGGTTTTTTCTAATCAAATTGCGCTCACTCAACAAAATATGTTGAAATCGTGATAATTTGCAAGTTATTTTGTAGTTGAAAATTCATAAAATTTTTTCTGTTTATATTTAAGGTTCAAAATTTTAACTCTAGGTTGTCCATAAACTAATCATCAATAATATATAAAAAAAAATCTACCGGACTTAAAGGAAAAAATTTTATGACTCCTTGAAATTTAAATTTTTACGAAATTGTATACTCTTGCATTACATTTCAATTTAAATATAAAATACTATATTATTATATACCCATTTTAGAGAAACATATTAACTCCGTTCTGAATCGTTATTCATACACAATGATATCTATCATTGCGTTCAAATTTAACAAATCCGTTGTAATGACCTATCCTATGAACGAGGTGCACTCCACCCCCAACGGTACAGCAAAGCGAGGCTCATTATCCGTTCTTTTTTTCTTTTTAATTGCCCACGGTAAACAAAGTTTGACTACCACACTATCCTAGATTATAAATTCCCCATCATATAACGACAAAAGCATAAGTTATTCATGTCCGTTACTAAGTGCGGCTCCAATGAAGCGCCCTAAATTTTTTAAAAATATCGTTTTTTGCCAAAAACAAAATAAAATCAAACCTGACTTTGCCCAAGAACATTGAAATATAGGTTAACAACATTATACCTAATAAATATTTACAATGAAATGTATCTTTTTAATTAAATAGATTATAGAATTAATGTGTTTGCAAAAACTAAAATTATATTGCTTAAATTTGTATTATAAAAATCGTTGTTTTTTTGTTATAAAGTTTTCTGAAAATTATGACTAAGTTCCCCCCAACCAAGTCTTTGGAGCCGCTCCTGTCCATCACCAAATTGATTTGTGGTTCTATAAATTGAAATTTGAAGATGGTTAAATAATGACGATGTTTTTCACGCCTAATTTAATAGCTGCAAAATATTGTAGTATTAATATTATATTGTATAATTGTGGGGCCATAATACTTTATTGGCAAATGCCCAATGCTCATTATATTTTAAAATTAAAATAAGAGTATCTACTTATCATCAATTAGTATACTTTATTATATTTATTTATTCGTTCGATAAAATTTACGAGAATCTTCTATCACAATATTACCCAAATTGTATGCGTAAAATGTATTCAAAAGAATTTTGTTTAAAGTTCGAAACAATCTAAATCCATAAAATAAATTGAAAATGATTAAATAACTTAAAGGTTAAGATCCGTTAAGAATATGCAAACTAACACTAATTATACTACTGATTATGATTTATTATTTATTTAATTTATTTATTGATATATTATACATAGATACCCATCAGTGCATTCATTATGCAAACACATCCATAGTAATATCTGTTGCCTACATATAAAATTGTATAAATATTTTAGATTTTTAACAAACTGATGGTAATAACTAATATTTTATGAGAAATAAAATTCCATCTATTAAGTCCAATTTTTGTCTAATAGCTCGTTTAGCATAGAAACAAAATTCAATATTACTCGTCAAATAATTTCTCTCAAAAGTAATGATACGTTTATAGTTTACGATATTCCAATTGCGTACTTAAAAAATACAAGATAAACAATATTTTTTAACAATAATACTCTCAATTTTACGTTATAAAATTTTAAATATTGACAATAGGTATCATAATGCAATTTGATAACACATTTGCAGGCAATTTAAAATGTTTTTTGCATTTGTTTAAATAATTGGTTTTAAAGTTAAATGATAAAAAATTATTGTTTGATTTGTAAACTAAATATCTATAACAATTTTGTATGATACGATTTTAAGTAAGTAAACTAAATACCTACAATTGTATGATAAAAAATTGTATACAGCACTTAAAATCGAAAGAAATTATTTATTTTAAAACGTAATGGTCATCTAAAATTTAACAGGATGGTGATGATTATTCTATCAGGTTTACCTAAGTTTGCCTGAAGATATAGATACTATGTTCTATGAGTCCATTTTTTCATAAAAATAGTAAAATTTCAAACATTTTTTAGTAAAAATTATAATACTTTCAATTATACGATTGATGTGTAAATATAATAATTTGTCGTACAAATCTAAAATCATTTTAATTTTTAATCATTAGGACGTATTTTAAAATATGATAGTACCCAGCAGCTTTTCTATTTAAGCTTACAGCAGAATAACAGCTTTAAATATACAATATACTTATATCGTATTATTAGACTATTGCATTAGTATTCATTGGTAGTTTCTATTAGTTTTGCTTTTTAAAAGACATTAATTAAGAACATAAAATACATTTATTTTAAATAATTTATCGTTTTACATCGTAACATACATTTTAGTTCAATATAAATTTAAAAACTAAAATCACAATTCATAAAATCTTTGTTGTAATGTATTAACATTTTAATTTCAACCGTTATTAAATATTTTTGTAAATTTTTTTTATAATCATCATATACCTATACCAAAATAAAAATCAACAGTTCATATTTTATATACTTTAGAATTCGGATACATAAGCCAGTGTCGTATTTACCGAGAGGAAAAATAATTATTATATGTTTTGATATTTTTATTCTGATTCATACCATTTACCATTTTGGCTGCCTACTTAAAATTCTTATTATAAATTTATATTTTATTCGAAAATAATTATTATCATTATACCTGGTATACGTTATAATGATATTCCACTCGAAAGAAATAAAATAAAATAATAATTTCGTTAATAATTAAATATTTTCTTGAATAAAGTCTTATACAAATCCAATAACACTATTGAAATACGTATACCTAGGTAGATGTGCAAAATCAAAATTGTGCTTAACTAAATACGAATATTACATTATTACATAATGTCATAATCAGTGGTGGCTATCCTATAGTGGTGACTGGAGGTGTAGCGCTCGGCGATCACTACACCATTAATTGTTTAATTTATTAGAGGTGGATGGGGTGATTTTTCCTATGTGAATACAGAATTTTATTTTTATAATACAACGAAATAATATCTACAGCTTTTGTAACGTATATTGTTAACATCTATGTAGTGTTATGAATACTATACTACAATACTATTTCATTTTTAACATGTTAATTACACTATTCAGTAAATGGGATATTACATGGATGAATATTGGTGAGAGTGGATGGTTACTTTTTATGTTCCGCTACACCTATTTTTTTAGAATAACCGCCACTAGTCATAAATTCATAATATATGTTTGAGTTTAACGCTTAAATTATAAATTTATCATAACATACGTAATATCAAATTAATTATTTTATTTTATTATCACTACCTGCTACACGTACTCTGTATATAATCAATCTTGATAAAATGGATTTTTCATGTCACCCTGTTGTATTAATTCTGATTGACATTTAAACAAATAATTTACATTATTGGATATTTCTTGAAATATATGATAAATAACGGAATTGAAATTTAATACAGCATTTTCTAAAGTCATAGCTTTGTTTTCTTCGAGCGGATTAAAAACAATGTTAACCTTATTAAATTGTTTTCCAATTTTAGTCATATTTTCTGGAAATGAGGTTTTAAAAAATTCTTCGTTCTGCAGAACGTTCGTCCAATTATCATTAATACTTTCGATTAATGGCCACAAATATTCGGGAAACGAACTCTGTGAAAGCGATTTCATTTGTATCGGAAATGAAAACAGATCATTAAATGTTTGTATGATTGTAAATAATTGATTTAATTCATAATACACCATTGCAATGATGAACTTGAAATAAGCGTCGTAAATTGCAAATAAATGATGAGGGCTGAAAAAAGCAAAAGGAGTGCTACTTTCCGTGTAAATATCTTGTATATTTATATGTTCACCTTTCCATTGAATAAGTATTGAATCTTTATACGTGCTTAAAAGCACGGATTTTTTAATGTAGTGGTTATAAAAAAGTTTTAAATTAAAACAACTACTTGTATAATATTGATTAAAATTATTGACTTCCGATATGTTTTCATCGTTGTTTTTTAAAGTAAATTCATTAAACTGTATATTATTGAAAAGCAAAAAGTTAAATTTTGGTGACGTACATTTTTTCAGTCCATATTCATTCAATTCAGTCATAATAAAATTAATTATTTGTTTAAAGTATACACCGTGTGCAGCATTTATAGGCTCCATCTGGTTAACCAAAATAATAAATACATTGTAAACGGTTTTCTTAAACTCTGGATCGTTTTTAATCTTAATCTTGTCGAAAAAATTATTTTTGATATCATTAATAACTTTCCATGCTCTTTTAAAAGGCATGCTATCTATGTTTTTTCCAATCATGCCTTGGTTGAGAAATCTGATTGCTTGACAGCAAACATAATATATCTTTAAGACAAAATTACATTCGTTTTCGGATTCGATATTGTTCTCAGTGAATCGAGTGATAAACTGGTGTATACTCTTACCTTGAATATACGGTGTGTAGTATTTATCATACTCGTAACTTAGACTCATAAAATATTCATGAAAATTTAAAAAATCCTTAAAGTAAGACGATAGTTTAGTTAAAATATTTTGCAAGTATTCGCAAGCGACATCATTTTGTTGATTGTCTTCAATGTTATCACTATATGAAACTGAATACTCCAATTCAATATTATTTGATAAAATTTCATGCCTATTTTTTATTTTCTGGACCATATCTTCATAGTCACTTGGTGAAGAAAAGGAACCTTTGTTATCAATCGTCATTAAATCCGCAACACCTTCCACCAAATATATTGGCAAACGCTTTTTATACAGTGTAACTATAGGATTTAATGTTTTTATCTTGTTCTTGATATTTTGAGGTAAATTATTTCCATCGTGGATTATGTAAATGATTTTAGAGTATATTAGTTTTAAGATTGTCATTATAATGGATCTCTGATACCAGCATATTAAGTCAATATCATACGATCGTCTGATTTGTTCCAAAAGAACTTTGTTTGATATCATTCCTATGTTTATCATTTTAATTTTTGCATTAATAATATCTAATGAAATTTGTTCGTATGGATATTCTTTTTTTACGAAGTTGTCTAAGAAAATATGTTCCGACTCACAATGGTCTAATTGAGGAAGTGAATTTTCGGAATTAAATAATTTTTTTATATTGGATAACAATAGGTTGTTATAATCAAAAAGATTATTATTTATTGTCCAATAACCATAAAAATTTGTTTTATGATGTGGTATATGATCATCTATAGTAGTTGGGGTAAAACAATTTGTCGATAAGAAGCGTTGAAGTGCGTTCATTTCTTCAAGCATACATCGAATTATAACCGTACATGATTCCATGGATTCCGATAGTTTGTTTTTTGTTTTCTGCGATATTATAATATGCATCTTAATTTTTAATGACATAAATATTTTTAAAATGCTTGTGTCGCTATAATATAAAATATTCCAGTTATTATTTATTATTTCGTTTAATATATTTAATGATACTAGTAAGCGTTGATCCATCATACATAAATTTTTAAATACATCACGGTTATCCACACATTTTTTATCGTGATCTCCGTATAAAAACTTATACTGGTAAAATATTGGAAAATATGAAACGAAATCCTGTATGAAAACAATAAACGATTCCGCAAAACGACAGCTAATTGCAGAATAAAATATATTTACTTTATTAAGTATCTCCAACTCGTTTTGTTTTGGCCGAGGACCGGTCATCAGTATTGAGTATGATAAATTACTATCAAAAAATGTAACTTCTTTTACATAGTCGTCCTTTGTATTCTCTATACTTATTATACTTTGCACGATTCGATCAGTTAAAGAGATCGAATAAACTTTCAAATTTATTACAGTAAAATATAAAAATACAAGTGAATAAAATTGCACACACAACATTTTGACTGCAATATAAACTGATCAATTCCATTTAAATTTTTGCGTGCTACCTAAATACAACTATACATTATGTTCACTTTTATAAAGTATTTAATATTATTTATTTGAAAAGCTGATTAAATAAAATATCAAATACATTTGAATTCCACTGGTATAGCAATAGTTGTATGAGGCTTTTAACTGCATTATTTGCATTAATACCTTTCAGTGAATATCAAACCAAAATGAAACTAAGAATCATTATAAGAGTGTTGTGTTATACTAATATAATATGATAAAACTTTTTTCCCTTACTTATTTTTCGTGTAAATATGGACTTAAACGAACCCATGACATCCAACTGTGAACCGCGAATTTAAAGGTTGCATACAAAATACAAACACAGATTGTAACACGCGTCACTTGCTATAAGAAACGAGACAGCGTACGAATTTCGACTAATTTTTTAAGACACGCACAAATAGTCAAATGAAAACTTTTTTTTATTGAATAACAATTTTTGAAAACTTATACTTAATAATTTTTAAATGTCAACGCATTTTTATGTCTAATAAACAATAATACGTCATGCATTCGTGTGGAACAATAATAAGTTTATTTATGTAAATTTTCTAATTTGTGAATATTAGGTATTTTTCAAGGTAGAGGAAACCCAATATGATAAAAAAGCCTCACATAGACGTGCACAAACTCTAATATCCATCCAAGCCAATAGTTATGATTTGAATCATTCTTCCAGCACAATGATCTATATTCCAGATTATTTCGAATTCCGATGGTATATTGTTGTGCTGAACAACAGAACAAATAAAAAGCACAATTTTTTCGTTGTTTTCTATTCAGCTCCCACAAATTTTGTTGAAGTGTTTGTATACTTATTTCATATTTGCATTTATATAACCACAAACATAGTACTTCATTTCCGAAATTAAATTCTGTCCACTTGTAGACTCTATTAATCGAATATAATATAGACAATATAGCTATTACATATGCTCTGAAGTATCGAAAAAAAAAGAAACCTATTATTAAGATGACCGGTCCTCGGCCAAAACAAAACGAGTTGCAGATACTTAATAAAGTAAATATATTTCATTCTGCAATAAGCTGTCGTTTTGCGAAATCGTTTATTGTTTCCATACAGGATTTCGTTTCATATTTTTCAATGTCTTACCAGTACAAGTTTTATATGGAGATCACGATAAAAAATGTATGGATAACCAGGCCCTATTTTTATGTGCACCACGAATGTATAAGTGTGCACTACGAATTGATCGTGTGTGCACTGCGGTCTACAAAACAAAAATAAATAATATACCAGCTACTAGGAAATATGAGTATTTCCTGAATTTTTTTGAATTAAATTATTATTTAATTATGATTAATTTTTATAAATGTTCAAACATTGATACCAGTTAAATTTTTTTTTTTTGATAAAAATGATAACGATGCATGATTGGTGGTCTAATCTATGTGTTTATGGCGTTTATGCTACAGATGAAGAATTAAGTAAATGTCATGGGTTAATATGCTCAAATTTTGAATTAGTTGAATTTGTAACTTCTTACAGAGAAGCATCATGTATTCAGAAATTAAAAAATAAAAAAAATATCTAAGGATATATTGAAATTGTTGTTAAGTAATGAATGTTGGATATCTTTAAGTACTGCTGTGGCACGAATTATAGCTGCCAAGCTACATTCAGAACATATCATATCATATTATAACGTATTGAAAACTTGTAAGAGATCTTTATCTCCAGAAACTATCAAAAATGCATTGTATATAACAATGAATACGCCTGTTGTAGCTGAATTCGATCCACAACCTGCAGTATTGAAATGGTTAAATAGTAAAAAAAAAGAATTCAAAAGTTCATCCACTGGGTAAACAACAGGAATGGTTCGAAGATATCTTCGCTAAAGCCAAATTAAAGGGTGATATGTCGTCAATGTTCAGCAATAAAGTTTCGTTTTAACTATATATTTCATAAAAAATACGAATTGTTAAGATTTTAATTATTAAATAGTTAAGTTAAGGTTTTTATTATTATATTAAGATATCTAATTTTTATGATTTTTATTAAAAGATAACTCGTATTTTGTTGTTTTTTGAATTGCATTGTTAAATTATTATATACACATAATATATATATATTCATTTTTCTAAGATGGTAATGAAAATAAAATGAAGTGTGCAGTCCGAAATTTTACAAATAATAGGGCCTGTGGATAACAGTGATATATTTAAAAATTTATCTATGGATCAACACTTATTTATTATTATTAAATATATTAAACGAAATAATAAATAATAACTGGAATATTTTATATTATAGCGACATGAGCATTTTAAAAATATTTATGTCATTAAAAACTAAAATGCATGTTAAAAAAAAAGCATTTTAAAAAAAAATATATTTTGTAAAAACGAAGATTTGCCTAAAATTTCACGTTTTTTCGTAATTTTTTTATCGTTTTTTTTCAACGCTTTTAAAAAGTGTTGAAGAAGTTGGATTTTTGACTCTCTCAAGTATCATCTACATTCTTTCCTTTCATAAAATTTGCTATTTAAGAAAATCGAATCATTTTTACTGCCAAAAAAGGTGAAAAAAACACACATTATTGTAAAATCAATAGATTCTATCACTCCGTTCAGAATCTAAAATATGTATAAGTATTTGAAATGTAGAGTTCACTTTTTTTTTTGAACATATAGACATATAGTACATAAAATTATAATACCATATAACATGTATTTATTATGTTCATCACTTATTTTGATCCTTATTTTTTCAAAATATTATTAACGATGATCAAAGTTATTGTTATTAATTATTATATTATAATAAAATAGTATTTGGATGCAATATTTCCATTGTACAATAATATGTTGAAAAATGCATTAAATATAATAATGAATGAGACAGTACAATAGTACTTATTATATAATGTGGTTACACTGCAAGTACACCTAGTCCGCTTCAAACACAGATATATAATTGTATAAAATAAACTAGATTGCTAACTGTGATAAGATGTGAAGTTACCATCCGCCATTTAAAAAGAGGCCAAAGGGTCTAATCCTTAGATCATATAATACACGTATTCACGTATATGATCTAAAGTCTAATCACACGTATTTAATATTGATAATAAACAAATTTAGTTTGGGGCCAAAATCATTTGTTTTTGATTTTGTTGTTTTTTACTTTCTACAATTTTGTGAATTAATTCATTTAATTATGCCTTACGAGTGTTGTGCCTATGGTTGTAATAATCGAGATAATAATATTTTCACAAAATAAAAATCATTTTACGTTCTTATCATTGAACTATATGATCATATAGTTCAATGGCTGAACCATGATCATGAATCGGGATCGGTAAAGCAAACCGGTTTAATCTGGCGAATTTCTTGTATGATATCATATAGTTCAATGGATAAATTGAGTTAAATCGGTTTTAACTGTGCATGTAACCGCGGTATATATTACTCTATGGCGTATTATCATCAATTTTTTTTATCATTGTATAAATATTTTATAAAATCCTTGGAAAAGTAATGTCAGTCTTTCTCTCTCGCACAGTCGCACTTAATATGTAAGTTGGCTTAAACTTAAAGCCTTCAAGCTTCAAGATGTTCTACACAAAGCGAGCTTAATGCGCGGTCTATATGACTATATATCATAAGTCTATGCCGTCATCTATGATAATTTTACAATTAATATTTTTTAATTTATTTTAATTTAAATTTTTGGGATTTTCTACGTTGTGGTTGATTATTAATTAATAGGCATTTGAATTTGATTTCAAGCACTCTAATATTTAACCGAACTTAAATGCTATCTGTATGTTATGGATAACATCAAACTATCTGTTCTACAGCCATTTGAACTGCACAAACAATTGCTGGATAAATATCTTGATTATTGCAAATTCATTGATATTAAAAAGTATGTTCACTAATAATACATCTGCCAATATTGGTATTAATATAGATCTGTTTCAGACGTGAAAAACGTGATATTGATGTGATACAGGAAAACCATAAGTTTGTATGGGATGAAGATGACAAAGTTGTCTCTTGGGAACAGAGATTGGCCAAGAAGTATTATGACAAGCTGTTTAAAGAATATTGTATTTGTGACTTAGGCTTGTATAAAAAGTCTAAAGTAAGATTATCTGTCGTAAAATAATACATGTTTTATGATTGTAATTTAGTTTAGCTGATAGCCATAGTCTTGCCCATTTGAAGTGTTTTTCATATCATATCTATGAATATTGTATTGTTGTATAAAGTTTGCTATAGTAGAATTAGTCGGGACCTATTGCAGTATTAGTCAGTTTGGATTTTTTTTTGTGTTTTATTAATTCTTTATATAATATAAATATTGAGTATACATTTCATATCATTCCTAGAAGTAATTTCATGTCGTATACCTTTATTAAAAAAGAATGTATTAATATTCTAACTTAAAAAAAAAAAAAAATTATATTTAATTATAAATAGCTTCTTAAATATTTTTACTTTATTTATATATATTTTTAAAATTGTGTATGTTTCCTACCTAAATGATTTTACATTTTATAATTTTTTACTTAAAAACAATCCTAATCATTATTATGGTTCTAGATAAAATTAAAATTTTGAAATTTTGTTCTGAAAACTAAAAAAAGAATAAATTGTAAACTATTAATTTTTTTATTAGTACAGAGTTTGAAAAACTATTCTACTTAAGTATGCATTTTGTACCTTCATTATAATAATGTTTCATATATGTAGGTAGCAATGCGTTGGCAGACAGAAAAAGAAATGGTCAGTGGTAAAGGACAATTCATTTGCGGTAATAAAATTTGTGATGAAATAAAACACTTACGGACGTGGGAAGTAAATTTCAGTTATATGGAACACAGGCAAAAGAAAAATACTCTAGTGAAACTGAGTATGTTTCACTCTTATTTTGCATACGTACAGTGGCGTGGCCAGAGGTGGGTTTTGGTGTTTAACCTCCCCTTCCCACTGATTTCTTCATGTTTTAACCTAATAAATATATTCATATTATTGTTTACTTTTTAAAACTAGTATTAAAATTATATAGCTATATTATGTAAAAGCTAATTTTTCATAAGATTAGGTACTTTAGGAGTTTTTTGTATACTCCATTTATTAACAGTTTCTCAAATCAAATAAATGAGCGATTTTTACAACACAAGTCTATGCTTAAAAGTTTCACATTTATCTTACTTTCATTAAATAGAAAATTTGAAGAAATGAAAATAAAACAATTTATTGAAATATCTAATGAAATGTACCAAGATAATTTGAATTGTAGTCAATTAGCTTTAGTTGGGGAAATAAAAATTTGGCAACAAAAATTTGTAAAGGCTTTTCTTAAAACAAGTTTTTCTAAAAAATTCCCTCAACGTTTTTAGAGAATGAAATGAGTAGGGCTCGAATATAAATGCTCTTAAAAATACTGAAAATGCATTTTCAAAAAATACATTACCTCTAAACTTTAAAAAATGTCCTAAAAATATCAAAAAATGCATTATTTAATTTTAAAAATACTATGTGAATTTAATAATATGCATAAAATAAGTAACATATAAAATACACCTGCAGTACCTTTTACGTGATATGCATCACGACTAAAAGCATCCGGCAATCTACCACAGGCATCACCAATATTATATTATCGCTTGATAAGAAAATACTTTGAAAAAAGTTGTTTAGTAGTATTTGTAATTTGTATCCAATTAAATCAATTAATTGTATGATTTAACAAAGATAAATTTCAGCCTTGTCTAATTGAAAACTGGATACATGTTAAGTTCAGAATGAAAATCATTTTTATTACATAATACTTATATTTCAATGAAGACAATTTGTTTTGTCATAAATTCATAATATGGGAATAAGTCATAATTGTCCTAAAATATTAAAAAATACCCTAAAAATTATAAAACCCGCTAAAATTCAAAAAAATTTAGTGGTTACAATATAGAATACTTTGAAGTACTGTCATAGCCTAGCAGCATAAGGCGGCTGTGTGTAATCGTACGGTCACCAATTTTGAATCTGGGTGGCACAACCGTCTAGTGAGAAGATGCCGCTACCACCCCCTCCCAAACTAATACACGTAATTGAGACTTGATAAATAATCATTGAAATATTGTAATGGCCATGATGCCGAAATTTCCACCTAATTAACCTAACCACAAAAAAAAAAAATGTATAGAATACTTGAAACTCATTTGTAAAATTGTTCTTGAAAAGCATCGTAAGACATTCAAAAAAAAAAAAGATGCAAATGTATTAAAATTCAAGCCCTAGTAATGAGATAATTTTACTATTGATTTATAAAATGCTCCAAATTTTAGCCAACCTCCTAGTTACTACTGCTTATATTGAAAGGTCTTTTACTACTATGCTATGAAAAGGTTGAAAACATAACTAGTGAGGATAGATTACGCCATTTGGCTTAGTAGTTTTGAATATACATAGGAAAATAATAATACAGCCGGAAGACTTGAATAAATTAGCAGTGAAAACATGAAAAATAGGTTTGTTGTAAATTAAAAGTAAAATATTGTACCTAAATTAATTAATTAATAATTTTTTTTATTTTCTATATATATATATACCACTGAACCTGTTTCTGAAATGGCTCAATAAGAATATACCAAAGCATTGAGCAATATAAAAAAATACATAAAATAAACTTATAGTTTAATTCATACTTAATTCCTTCCCCCCATTGCATAATCCCGGTTACGCCACTGCATTCATATTATACATTTATAGTTTATTCATACATTTTGTTGAATCTATAATAATTTAAAATAAATTTAGGGTTGTGTACAGACTGCTCTTACAAATTAAATTATAAACAGAAAAAGAAAGAGATCAAGCGTCAAGTTTCAAAATCAACAAAAAGCAAGTCTATCAAACATTTGAAAGATCAAAAAATACCTGATAATCAGCCTACAGTTAGTGTTCAGGATGAGGCAACAGTTACTTCTAAAATAGCAATAGAAGATAATGTTTGGAGTGAACAACTACAAATAGAAGATGACAAACCTAGAGAAGATGACTTTGAAAACTATTTAGAACAGCTGCTTTTTTAAATCAAAATATCTTAAACTGGTAATTATTGTTTTATTACTATTCTATGTTATTGAACAATTTCTACAAAATTATTCAAAACGAAAATAACAATAACAGAATTAAAATATAAATAAAAAAAATGTGAATGGCTATAAACAACAATAACAATTACAATATTTTAATCAACGTTCATCTTCATGCAAAAATAAATTGTCTTTTGCGTGAGTATCTCCTTGATTTAGAATATTACGTGCTGTACTCTTCTTTTTTTTTCCTGTGAATACCCGCGCAATTTGGATGAATTTTTTCCTTGAAACTGAAATTTATTTGTTAAACATTTAAATTAATATAATTTAGTTGAGTTAAGTTTGAAATGTGTTTATATGATCTACAACAATACTTATTATCACTTGGGTATTTAACCGCAAAATATATCTAATATTCTTAATTTACCATTATTGTTTTCATACCTTTTCCCATGTTTTTCAGCCTTTCTTTAAATGCTGCATCGTCATCACTCGACGTATGACTCGTGACAAAGAATCTTTGTTCTTCCAAAGGGCTGTCTGCTAAAACATACCACACAAAAATGCCCTAAGAACAAGTTATTCTCATATCTATGCATATGCGTTCATACATGAAATTTGCTCATTTCTATACATAATTATAAAGCATTTTTTTTTAATATGCAAATTATAGCCTACAACTTGGCATACTTTTTTCTAAGGTAGAGAGGAAGTGTTCATTTTTACGCAGCTGTATGAGAAATTCTTCATTTTGTAATAAAATAGCTATTTGTTCATCATTGAGTTCGCTTTCTGAAATCTGTTATAATACATTTTAATGCCTGATAAACTAGTTTAGGCTCTTATTTTTACTTGTGAGTTGCAGTTCATTGTTAGCCTTAGAAAGTCATTGGGCAAAGGCCCAAGCATCGGTGGGTTCCAACGATTTGAGCCTATTTGTCTGTCTTTCTTGCTGAGGTTGTGTAGAACATCTGGTAACCTGCATAATTCATTAGCCATTAACGAATTTATTATTGGTAACATCATGTAATCGGAAATATTTACATTGGGTCGAAGAACGTATGCTGGGGCTTGGCGTCTGGCAAACCACCATCATCGCAAGACATTGAACCGCTTGGTTCGAAATCTACCCGGCAGTCATTGCTCATTGTCAATAGTTGGTCGATCGTTGGGTCTACGCTACCTTTATTTGAACGCAAAACCGCTTCGATCACATCGTCGTCCAACGTGGGAAACATTATCTTGAAGTCGCTCATGGCTTGTTTGAACTCTAGGCCGATGACTGGCAACGAATCAGCAGAGGACTCGGCTCCGTTCATAGTTTCCATGCTTTGTTGCTCTATTTTATGGACCTATAAATGTACAAGATTATCAGTTCAGATCAGGGGTTGGAACCGAACCCAAAAGAACCGGTTCTGGAACCCAAGAACCCTTAAAATATTGGGAACCGTAACCGAATTTTTACATATTCAAAGAACCGAAACTCCATTATAAAATGAAAAATATCAGATGTAACAAACATTATTACGTTTTTATTCTTAAAATTTCAAAGCATAAATTTCTGAGATATAATTTTTTTAAAAATTTTATTTTTAATCTTCATTTTTAATATT
The DNA here is from genome assembly GCA_025469195.1 of Chaitophorus viminalis. NCBI lineage: Eukaryota > Metazoa > Arthropoda > Insecta > Hemiptera > Aphididae > Chaitophorus > Chaitophorus viminalis. The sequence continues at coordinate 72,252 of JAIPRK010001179.1, forward strand.
ATGTGCTGACAGATGGACGGCTAAAGGCTAATGAGTCATCAAATATTCAAATAAAAATATGAAATACCCATCATAAGCGTCGATCGACACTACCATACAGGTGGCGATGTAGTGCTTCGGTCGTGGTATTTATAAAATGATTCTAAATTTGATAATATAATACAATTTATGTATCGTATTTATCGTTGTTGTATTCATAGGCGTGGGCCATGGCCCACCTTGCGAGCTGAGCTGTAACAGTGGTTATTACTTCTAAGGTATTGTAACGGTTGCATGTACGCCATGCAGTTTTTGAAAAGATAATTAATTCTACAAATGCAAAACTTAAAACGTTGAAGTCTGTATCAACTTCTAGATGAGCATGTTGCTCCGAGGCTGTAAGTTCGGTAAAAGCTAATTACTCTTCTCTTTTGATTGCGATTGCTGAAATAACTAATTCTACTAGTCAAGCAGACATATGAGCAATGGGCTTAGGAATTTTGTCTCACATAAAGAGTTTTGAGTTTATATTAGCATTGAAAATACTAGATACTTTCTTTAATATTGAAAACCAGTTCATATTTACAATCCACCTGATATAAATTTGTTAACAGCAATGGATCTTGTTGAAGCTTTAAAAAAATCACTTAACTCAATGAGAAACAACAATTCATATTTTGATAATTTATACAAAAATTCTATCAAATTTTGTGATGATAATAGAATTGATATTTCAGTTACTAAACACAGAAGCAGAATTTCTACAAAAATAGATAAATCAAGTCACACACAACATATATTTAACACTAAAGAAGATCAAATGAGAAAAGTTTATTATACTACTTTAGACAATATGATTGTTGCTTTAAATATCAGGTTTAATCAAGAAACAATTGGCATAATTAAAACTGTTGTTATTTTATTGAATCTTCAAATTAGTAATGAAAATATTAATTTTTTAAAGGACACTTTTGATGTTGACAGTAATGCACTAAAAACAGAAATTGAACTACTAAAATCAGAAGTAAAACATACTGCTGGTATACCAAATGATGAAAACGTTAAAATTGAAAAATGGATTCAATGGTGGTCAGAACAAAGTAGTAGAAGAGAAACTATATTTTTTAATTTTCGAAATACCGAAAATATTTGTTACTACTCCCGTGACCAGTTGTACCTGTGAGAGAATAATTTCAAAACTCTGCATAATTAAAACAAAGATGCGGAGTACAATGATACAAGAGCGTCTAGAAAGCCTTTTAACCATGTTCATCGAACAAGAATTAGCATACAACATCAATGTCGATGAGGTGATTGAGGACTGAGCAGTTTAAAATAGTAACTCCTAGTGAAAGAAGAATGGAATTATGAATTGTTATATTATTTTAATTACTGTAAATGTAATTATGTTATTTTATGATTTTCAAAACTTCAGTACAATAACCTAACCTAACTACTATGAATTATAAATTTGTTCTTGATCCTAATTGAACAGTGGCTTGGCCCACACTGCCACAAAGGTCTGCTCATATATATATATATACGATAAAATATTGCTTATTGTAACGACCCTTACTATCGACAATATATTATTTTTCTCTTATTTTAGATTCTTTTATTGTCAAGTAATTAAATTACCTTTTAGTACTCCAATTTCACCAATATGAGGGTTATCTCAGTGGTGAATTGGGCAACATATCCATTATGTATAGTTAAAACCTAATTTATTTTATACATATTACTGTTCTTCAACATGATTAAACTATTTTTTGGCCAAATAAATTATTATTATTTATTATTATAGATATAAATTTGAATCACAAGATAATGAGTTCAAAAATGAAATTTTATTTTGCATATTTTCTCGTATTATTAAATACTATTTTTAGGCTTTATTATAAATTATAATACTATATTATTATTACTATATAACTGTTAAAAAAAATTTATTGCAATATAATATATAATACGCATAAATAATGTATAAAAATTAATTGAATATTTTTGAGATATTTATTTTCACATGTTATGCCATAATACCGGTAACATATATGTAATTTTAAATATGTATCAAAAAGTACTACGGAATAAATTTAAAAAAATTTTATTTAGAATCATTTAATACCGGAACTCGAACCTGAACCCTTATTTTGTAATTTTCACAAACCGGAACCCGAAAATATTATAATTAAGAACCGGAACCGTAAAAACTTTAAGGTACCAGTCCCGGGTTCAGATAGTACTTTGAATATCGTAGTTTCGAAATGCACAACATAAAATGGTAAATATACTCACGATTAACACTATTTATTTACTTACTTTTGTTATTTTTCTCATAAATTTATCGTAAGCAGAGCACCACGCTGCTACACTGGTACAACACTACACGCAGAATTACGTGCGGTTAAACTATTTATTAACACGGGCAAATATGATATTTACATCTGGAGAATGTAGATCAAATCGCATATGAATATTAGTATAACGTAATAAGGTAGACAGTTAAAATTGTTATTACTATTAGTAATAACTTATTAACATACTGCATGAACGAGAAAATGTCCCACGATACGCGGAAAATCAATAATTTCCAGTGCTGACGAGTTTTTCTCAACTAAATATTGTACTGGTTACGATCCCTTGTTTTAAGTCATACAGATTAAACAATGTCAGATATGTGCGAGTAAAATATTCTTTTAAGTTTAGAAGACACCGGTTTGTAGTAGAAATCAGCAACCTTGTCAACTTTTTATAAGTTCATATCTTCATAATATTAATAAATTACTCAAAATGCAACCATTTAAGAGTAATTAGAGCACATCTGATAGTATTTTAAATGATGATTATTGAGTAGTAAATATATGTACGTAAAAGAACCTCTTCATGTTGAGTAGTCATAAGAATTATACTTAAGTACTTAAAGCTTCGTCGCAATTTAGAACTTTTATTTTTAAACCAGTAAAAAACACATTTTCAGCTAAAAAAAGAACTGGATGGGCCTCGGTCTGCTGTACAGTTGGGGGTGGAGTGCACCTCGTTCATAGGATAGGTCATTAGTAGGGAACGGATTTAAATGCTCTAAAAAACAAGAAAAATACTTAAAAAAATTCTCTAACATCAAAAAGTGCCCTAAAAAACTTTAAGAATGGGTTTATATTCAATAAAAACAAAATTTTGATTTTAAAACTTATAAAACAACACATTATTATGAAAAATCTAATAAAAAATATTTAAATACAAATAATACAATACAACCTTAATTAATTTCGTAATTTCGTAACATAATACATATCTAGATATTTTAATTTATTTTAGAATGAATGTGGAAAAAATTTTGAAAAAATGACTTAAAAACCACAAAATGCACTAAAAATTTCCAAAAATGCAAAATAAGTTACATTTTTTAATTCTTTGATGTTTTTGCTTAGATGAAATTTAGAATGAACTTTTTGCTTAGAAATCAATGTTTTCGGTCTTTTTGGACATTCAGAAAAAAATGCAATTTGCATTCAAATCCGTTCCCTAGTCATTACAATGGATTTGTTATATTTCAATGCAATGATAGGTATCATTGTATACGAATAACGATTCTGAACAGAGATATGTTGGTCTAAAATGGGTAAATAATAATAAAGTATTTTATATTTAAATTGAAATATAATGCAATAGTATGCAATTTCGTAAAAATTTAAATTTCAGTCATAAAATTTTTTTCTTAAAGTCCAGTCGAAATTGTTTTATAGCTTTTTGAAGATTGACTTAATAATAACCCAGTGTTCAAATTTTAAACCTTAAGTAGTTAAGTATAAACTGGAAAAATTTTATAAAATTTCAACTACAAAATAACTTGCAAATCAGCATGATTTTGACACATTTTATATAAATTTGAACTTTATGGGCTTATAAAAAAAATTTGAGATAAACAATTTCCGATATTTTTTAGTTACGATAACTTATAATAAACATTGTATTAAATTTTCAAGAATTTTCGGGTAGTCAAATACATTTTATAGATATTTCAAAAAAAAAAAAAAAACTTACAAAATTTGAAAATTTAAATTGTCTATAAATAAGTCAAAATACTTTGAAAACATAACCATGTATAGAGAACGCCAATATAAAGATTTGGTGAAAATTTCAAGTTGTTACGATTTTTCATTTTTGAGTTAGAGCATTTAAAAAAAATGTATTTTGCGTAAAATTTCCCAATTTTTTATCGATTTTTTTTTAAACAGTATTGAAAAAGTTGGATTTTTTACACGCCCAAATACCATCTACATTCACTTTTGTTTCAGAAAAGTTGCTGCTTAAGCAAATCGCAGCATTTTTACTGCCAAGTGTTGACACAAAAAAAAAAAAAAACATTGTAAAACCAATAGATTCTATCACTCCATTCAGAATCTAAAAAAGAGAATTCCAATCCCTACTTATTACTATTTTAAGCTGTATTATAAATTATAACATAATTTTAATTATGTTATAAAAAACTTACAAAAAAGGAATATTCTTATTTAAACATCGATTTAATTTAATAATAGATAAAAATTAATCAATTAAAATAGTTTGTCAATCCATTTTGAGTCCAATTTCTAAACCAGTATAATAACTAAGGCTCTGATGTTGCATTTGCAACTTTTTTCATTGTTTGGATTTGCTGCCAAGTGTGTTTTAAATTTGTTTCACGAGATTACAAACTAAGATCTAAATGTTTTTGGTGTAACTTTTTGCAATTTTCAGCATAATTTCAATTTAGTTGATTTTTCTCATTGATAGTACAATTCTCTTCGCTATTTATGAATTCTTGTTATTATTGCATCATTTTAAAGGTAGGTATACAATTTTTTATTGTAAAAAAGAAAAAATTATTTGCAGTTTCCTAAAGGTGCGGACAAAGTTTTGTCCAGTTTAAATTTATATTTCTTTAATAACATTTTTTACTTTGTAGTATTTTAATAATTTATTTTTAATTGTATCTAAATTCATTCACTAATTAAATAAATAAGGTATTATCATTACTTATACCATTAGTATTTCTTAAAAGTTAAGTCTTAACTAAAATCTATCAATATTAAAATATTTTAAGTGCAATTTTGGGTATTTTTTATTGCAATGATGCAATCAATTATTAAAGCTATTTAGTGCAATAACTTCCAAGCCCTAATAATAACTTAATCCCATCATTAAAAATAAAAGTTTTCAATGCATTTTTAAAATCTTGCATTTTAGAAAAATCACTTTGCTTCTTTTATCTAAGTCACATCTCAACTACAAGATAACATTAAATAGAAACTGTATTAATATGTGATAGTAAATAATCTGGATCAGACACCGGAAAACATTTACAGTAAAACTAGTAAGAGTATAGTAATTAAATACCCAAAGTAGATATGTAAAAAAGAAATGTAATCTACAAGAAATATTTTCAACAAAATTATTTAGGGTACAAGTATGTACTTGATTGGATGAATTTTGTTGAATTTAATTGTGATTACGTAAAAATCTTATAATAATTAAGTTAACATACATAAATAATTACATTTACATTTCACTTATATTAACTACTAAGATGATATGAAACGGGTGAAAATTTACTATATTAGAGTAGAGCTGAAGAATATTTTAAAGATCAGTCATGTTGAGGGGTACCAATAAATTTATAATTAGTCAAATAAATGAAATATTTATTTCAAGAGTAAAAAAATTGTCATTAAAAATACAAAACATTTAGTCTTCATTTTCTTGATCATTTTCTACTTTTTTCTTTTTTGATTTTTTTTCTTTCTTTGCTTTCTTACGCTTCACACTAGTATTAAGACTATCATTCTAAAATAAAAGAAAAGAAAGGTGAGTCTTATTATATAACATATTATTTGAGGTTTAAATGTAGGTACTTGTTCTTGCAAGACGAGCGATTCTTGTAGAGCATCATGCATAACATCAACATTTTTAGGAGGTTTTTCACCAGTTTCAAAATATTTAAGTCTATCTTCACATTGTTGTTTCATTTTTTGACCAAAAATATTACAAGGATTATCTAAAATAAAAAATAAATTAATAACAAACTTAAAGACTTGAATGAAAACAGGACTTCAACGACAATACCTGCAAATGCATCAATACGGCTGGCAATACTCAATTTATTTGAAAGAAAACGAGAGGCACGTCCTTTAAATTGTCTACCGGCACGACCGATAAATGTAGAATGATATATGAGACCATATTTTGGAGTACTAGTTTTGGTCTTCATTGCTCTTTAAAATTAAATATAAATTAAATAACTATCAATAACCAGTTCTTACAATTTTTACCTGAAAAGAGCTTTTTCTGCACCTAAAATTTGTACAGTTGATGCCGGACATTTGGCTAAATTTGTCAATGAACCAGCTTTTGAAATAAGCCTTGCTCCAACCTGTTCACCAATTAAAGCAGCCATATTTGGTGCAACAGTTCCCATCTTATTCTTCAAATACTCTGATAGGCTTTTTCTATACTCAGACAATGATATGACACGTTTGGTGAACATTAATACGTTTGTTAGATCAACCGGAGAAATATCCATGCCTAAAATAAATTTATGTCACATGTGACTGTAATAAATACATAACTGATATTATTGTAAGCAATCATTACCCATTGATGATTTGGCGGCACTCAAAATCGCTCCAGCTTTTCCTGCATCCATAACTATTTCTTCAAGACCTTCTAATTTTTCATCGGTAAGTTGTTTACGATCTCCAACATACTTCACTACTTTAGCAAACAAATAGTTTTCTGGTACTATCTTGTAAAGTTCTGGGAAATGATAGGAGTACCATTCTCTATTGTATAAAATAAATAAAATATACCATCTAATCATACTTTTTTACCAAGTTATAGTATTACCTGATACGCATAGAATAGGTATTTAGGTCTTTGTCTAACTGATCAAGTAATGAAACACTATGTATTATCATGTTATCGACCTTATTGACATTGAACTTCACTTTAGCTCTGGAATAGCTATGACCTAAACCCAATTGGGCAACACCTTCCAACTTAGGAGCAAATCCTTTCATGAGGGATGGAAAATGGTATCTAATACCTGTATAATATATCACATGATAATTTTAATATTATTTAAATAAAAATAAATTATGTGTATTTTGTATATATTTATAAGCATATACAAGTATATTTAATAAATCATTATAAAACGAGTAATTAATATTACTTACCTGAAACATAAAAAGAAACATTTAATGATGATTTAAAGAATGTTTAAACATTATTTTTAATTTAAAACTTGAAAGGAAATTATTTAATCAAAGCATGATAAAAATATAACTGTTGTTTTTAATTGTTATACCAAAGCAAAATGAAAATGAAACCAACAGACCTCTCAATATCTCTAGCATAAATCCAGTATGTTGTATCTTGAGCCCGAGCTTTTCATTTATGCTTGCACCCAATTTGCTGTCAGCAACTCCCAACGTGACCTTTGACATTTTACCCACTTTCGGTACATTGGTTTCTAAGAATATTTGTAGACTCTCTGGCAATACACCTATGAATGTGATAATAAACAACTTGATGAAACCTGGATACAGCAGACGGACGTCAGATTTTAGTGTTTTGTACCTTCAGAAATGCTGTTGATTGCTTCCAATGCATCAACAGATGTTTTGAAAGGAGCAAATGCCAATAGCTCAATGATTTTGGTGAAGCGCTGTAAGTCGCGCACAGATTTTTCAACTTGTGCTAATTCTGAACCTATTTCTTCAAATTCTTTAACTTTAAACAGCGTGAAGCCGGTGGCGTGTTCGTAAAGGACTGTTAGTTTTGCCTGCGGAAACGAAGATATTTAGAAAGAAAATTCTACTAAATCTAGTATTTAAGCTTAGCCGTACAATGAGGCGCTCAAAATTCATCTATTAAAATTTATTTATTTTAATCAGTTAAAAAACTCAAGTTTTTGTAAAATAATTGCTGATGCTACATTTTACAACTTAACTTGTAAAATAATAAAGTATTTAACACAAGTATGAAGATAATTTGGTTCAAATTTAAAGTAATGTAATACCAATGGCTGTAGGTTATCATATTTATTACCATTTAGTACATATTATACATAATTTTCAAGTATACTTAAAATATAACAAATATATAAAACATAAATTGTATTAGTTTATATACTTTTCCATTATATACTACCAACTAGTATGAAAATAATTATATTTATTACATATATTAAATATTAATTATTAAAAAAAAAAAAAAAAAAAAAAAACAGAAATATACTTAAGACTTGTATATATATATTTGAAATATAGTTTATATTTATGGGGCAAATAAGAAATATCAGTTAGTTATTTTCAGCAATATACATAATATTCAAAAATAATTATATTTAAGAAAATAATTCAAAATTTTGTAAATAACAATTTTTTTAATGCATATAACTTAACCTTGTTTAGTGTAATTGTTTATAAATTACTCTCAAGTTAAAAAATTCTAACTGTATAAGTAAAATGACCTTTCACAATGTTATAGATAATAAGAAAAAGATATATAGGTTTACAATAAATATATGAATATCCTAACAGGACATACGAGATGGCGAAAAAGTAAAACTAAAACCTAGAATACAAATATTTTGTTGCACAATTATTAAAAAAATGAAATAATAGGATTAATATAAATAATTAGTTTGAAAAAAAAGGGAAAAATTAGTTAATGCAATTAAAATTTTCAATTAAAAATAGTTTTACTAAGATTGGAAAAATTGAAAGGAGAAAAGTTAGTCAATAACTTAATGGTAACTATGGTACATATTACAGCAATTACTATTATATTATTATTATAAACTATTATTATATTTAAAAGCTGACACCCATGTTCATTCATTTTTTACCAATTTCCTACCATAGTTAACGTACTAAACAACTTGTGTAAAGATTTAACTATTAAAATTAATATAAACAATAGTTATATAATTTTTATATTTTAATATACCAAAATATTCTAAGTATACAATCAATTTTAAATGAAAATAAATTGTGAATAACAATTTTTTTATTTGCAAAAATACAAATAAAAAATTAGGTACATTAGAAAAACAAAAATGTGACTTAACATTTAATAATAAAGCCCATAATAATTATTAAGAACCAGTTTATTTTATTTTTCATTAGGAGAAGAAAGGACTTCAACGGTTAGAGGTTCATAAACGTCATTACAGTATTATAGTTAAAATATAAATTCATTACTAAAAAAAGTATAATATTTCCTTAAGTAATTTGTAATACAATGAATCAGATTAGGTGAATGGTGAACCAGGATGGACACAGAAAATAGTTTTGATAGTTGTACAACACAATTACAAACAAATAAATAAAAGATTATTTGACATTTATTAGTACACTAAAAAAATGTTTAACATGGTAATGCTGAGGAAAAAAATTATAATCTGATGATGACTAACAGAATAATTTGAATTTAAAAAAAAAAAAACAGCGGCCAAACACTAATCTTTATTTCAAACATAAAATCATGTCCTACAGCTACTGACATCAGTTCACATGAATTTTTTTTTTTAAATGAAATTCAAGATATTCAATTTCTACAACTTAATCTTGATCACTATTAGTATAATACAATTTATTTTTTACCTAATAAGGTTGACTAAAAAATATATGCTTCTGACAAGTTGAGGTTTAATTTTAGATAGAATATTATGTTAACATTTATATCATTAGGTCAATTGAAAGTTTAATAAAATAAAATATATACTATATGAAAAATGTTTTAATTTTTATTTCTTGATGATACCAACAGTTTGGTATGTGAAGAAGCTTCTGGAAACAAATTGTGATAATTTGTTAAAGGCACATAGGCTGCAGTGATTACACGTCCTCCAAACCACCGTCCATGTAAAGCTGCTACGGATGCAAGTGCAGTTTCAATTGATGTACATTTGACATACACATTGCCTTGTGGAGACGCTTTATCCACGTACACGTGTAAAACGCCACCATGTTTGTTACATTCTTCAATGACATCATCTCTAATCTCATTCTCCCATGTGGTATTGCTATCAACATCTTCTTTGTTTGGATCAAACATATTAGCTAATAAGAAACATTGGGTAGCAATTGGAGGAGTCACTTGAACTGCAGGTGCAGCTGGAGTTACTCCAGTTGCTACTTGAAGTGCATTAGCAGCAGCTTGAGGAATTGGAAATCCAGTACCTTCAGCTAATTTATACATCAACTGAAGTCTACCTGTAGCTCCTAAATCATAACCAGCCCTATCTAACTCATCAACTTCAAATGCTGTTTTGTCATACATAGAATGATTTTCAGTCACATGACCAACTTTCATAGGCCGTCCTGCTATTTCAAATCCATTCAAATGTTCAAGGGCCTTTTTAGCATCTTCTGCATTACGGTAGGTTAAAAATCCATAACCTTTTGAACGGCCAGTTTCAGTGTCCATCATTAATTGTATGTTATCAACGTGTCCAAAAGGCTCAAATATACCCCTTAACATATCTTCAGTAATATTATAATGTAATGAGCCAACATATAATTTCATGGGTCCATAATGAGTACGTTGTACCATATTAGGCATAGAATTGGCCATACGATTTTTTTCTGCTTGGGTCGGTTGAACCACAATAGGAACACCTAAAAGTTTTTGTCCATTTAAACCCATAGCAAGTGGAACAGATTCAGGATCTTTAAATTCAATGTAAGCAATACCCTTAAACCGACGTGTTTTGTTACAAGTTATCATTCTAACATCCCTGACTTTGCCGACAGAAGAAAAAAATTCTTCTAAATCTCTAGCTCGAATGGTTTTTGAAAGTTGCATACAAAACACAGTCCTAGCATCTCTTTCTTCAGGAGTTAGCATACTCGCTGGAGGTACTTTAGACGCTAGAGGAGATTGTTTCCTGCCATAACGAGGTGGAGGTAAGGGTGGTCCATACTTGGGAAGTTTAATAGGAGATCGTGAACGACTTCGTTTATCTTTGGAACGCCGACGAGTATGCCGTTCTCTGGAACGACTACGATGTCTATCTCTCGAGCGACTTTTTCGTCGATGTTTACGCTCTTTGGATCGACTACGCTTACGCGACTTATCTCGTGACCGAGACCTATTACGATGACTACTCTTATGGGATTTGTCTTTACGTGATTTTTCCTCAGTGCCGTTACTCTCTTTAGGCGGAGCTTCTGGCTCTTTTTTGTTATATGGTGCTTCGAGCAACGCTTCAATGTCAAAATCGTCCGCCATAATCAATTTGACTGGAGATGGAAGGAAACAGCAGGACAAAATTGCGTAACAAAACAAATAATATTAGTTCGGCTCAAGCCACGATCCTAACTACGTATGTAAAGACTGTTGTGTTTTAAATTACTATTGGTATAGTAACCAATGACTGGCGATGATTATGCAACTCGGAAATGATAATTAGACAAGCACGCACGATGATACCGGACGAACGAAGATGAACAGTAATAATAACAATAAAAGTTTAATATCAGAGAAAACGCGTGAGCGTATACAACACCAACTACGCGTCGTGTATAGAGAAAAAATAACAAGTGAAACAAAAACAACCGAGCTCAAGATGACGGGAAACCGTTCATTTGACGTATGATGAATAATACCAATATTGTACCGATCGATCGATAACAGAACGTCGCGATGAACTGCATAATCACCGGAATCGTGTGAACAGGGTCAAATAATTAGTGTTAAGATGTAGCAACTTACCATTATTAGCTGTACGGTGATCGGAGATGACGGAGAATTCGAGTGTTCACTCGTATGATCGCTGATGTATTTGGTTAATAACTGAGCATAACGTGAATCGTATTATTATTTGAGTTTAGTGTAGAACGACTAAATATCGTGAACGTGTGAGTAGCGACGAGAAAACAACATGGCAAACGCGTCGAAACAACGTGTTTTGGACGCCAGTGTGATTCTTGATTCTTAAACGCTATAGACTATAGACATAACACAAAACACGATGGTGCGGCAACCGACATGTAGTTAGAAACGATTTACAGCCGCGCAATGACGCCTCTGTAGCCCCGAACCGACGCCGCACTATTCCGTATACCACGGTCGCGGGCAATGTAATTTCCTCCGTTTTGTTCCCGCCTGACGGGCGTTCCGTTCGCGTGGCAAATTCAAAAACTACCGGCTAATTAACAATTTATCAATACGATTTATTAATGACACGGTGTGGTGCAAGAATTGCCAATTGAATAATTTGGTCACGAATAATTTTGTATAAGTCACCAAAACATTAATAAGCTTTTAATATAATATCTTTTATTTAGACAATTGGCTTTAAATGGCCTTAAAAACAATTTTCTATAATAATATAGATATATATATATATATATATATATATATATAGTAATCAATTATATTTATGAAGCCTATATTTTGCAACATTTATCAATTTATCATTATTTACCAACCTAATACTATAAAACATAATATTACAATTTTTAAAATACTTAATTTATGGTTAATTTTGAATTAAATTTATTATTAGATATAAATTAGATTTAACAAAAAATCATAAGTTGGTTAAGTGAATTTGACAAGACTAGAAATTATTCCACTTATTATGTATTGTATTCATAATTATAACTTTTTTATAAGATCATTCTATACATCCTATATATTTTTAAACTAAATATGAATTTAAATAACACATTATTAGTTGTTACATTCCAAAAAAGATGTTTGATGTATAAAAGTTCAAATAATATGTACCTACTTATATGTTTTAAATTTTTAATAAAAATAATACAATAACTGTTTAAATATCTAAAACATTAATTATTATTTCGTATTCCTGATGTTTTAACAATAATTTTTATTTTGCATAATTATGTGAGAAAATGTATTTCAGCTAAAAATCCGCTCTGGTTATTAATTACAATAGTATTATATAGAATGCAATTAAATATAAGGTGTGCACGGTGGAAGAACAGCAAAATATCAGGTGTATGCACAGTTATATAACAAATTATATTAATAATTCAATAACAATTTTATTATTGTCGGTGTATGCAGTATGCACGGACGCACGTTGTTATGATATTGATGATTATTCAGTCTGCACGGTGTTATATCGCAGTAACGGTGCGTAAAAAAAATGTATGGGGAGACTTTTTAATTAATTTTATTTATTTAATTTTTATGTAAATGAATGAAAATCATTGTCTAATAATTCTTCTAATGTACAATGTTTTGATTTCATTATTTCAATATTGGATCAAAAACGCTACAAGATCTAACGCACTACACAAATATACGCAACAAATAACGTGTCGCCCGTTAGCAGAGACTAGTCTCCCGGACTCCGTACAGTAACCATTATCGATGCGATTCTCCTACCTCCCTCGAATTTGAATCAATTTGACGAACTGTTACAACAGAACTACTATTACAATAGAAATTTCCCTTTGCCTTTGATGTTTCGCCAAAACACCGACAATCGGTGCCCGGTGGATCGCCGGTTTGTTACAGAAGTATGATACAAGTACGCCGATTTGTTACACGCGAACACGGTTCGTCGTTTTGTTACATAGTGTATATACGCGCCTTTAAGGCGTAAAATATAATTAAATAATAAATATAATTATTATAATCAATGATAGTAGCCAGTAGGTGACTATAGGTCCTTCATAAAGGACACGGTATGCACTATGACCCTTGTAAAAATTCGGTATTTCTTTGACCAAAAATACAGTGCACTGAACCGGAATAATCGCTGTCGCCGCTGCTGCTTACATCAAATCTAATTGAACAGATATATTTATTTTAATCCTTCGAAGTTCGAATAATAATATGTGACGAATGGAAACATGAAGGTAAATTTCAAGTTATTTTACTACAAATATATATGTAATGACGTGTTACCTAACTTATATTTTATCTTTTTATCTTGCAATATTCTCATTACACAATTTTACTAATTTTAGTATACATACTTACATATAATAATTGTAAATTGACGTAACAATGTTTGAAATGCTATATTTTATGTTCCCGTATTTTAGAAAAGTATAACATTGTATTATATATTATTAATAGATACCTAGAAATATTTGCGTTAAATTCAAAGGACAAATTGAGCTTATTAATGAATGCCGTGAGATCAAAGTGGATGATATTTGCATTGAAAATTATACTTTACAACTCGATTGTTTAAAATAAACGCAGGGGAATATACAAGCATAATATAAGAAATGTATAAACGAGAGATCGCCGATAAACAGTAATAAACACACATTAAAAAAACGAAAAATGGCCGATTAATTGGCATTAAAAAAACAACAGTTGGGCGATGAACTAAAAAAATTGTCCATGAGCTAAAGATATTTGTCGTATACCAGCAAAAAAAGGACACTTTGAATATTTAAGATACACTCATAAGAATGATTGTCAATGGAATGATGTAATGAAAAAATGGACCATCAATTATAGACAGTTTGATGATTGTTTATAGTACCTATTCTTATAAGTATAACAGTTTTAAACTAAATGCTAAGAAGATATAAATAAAATTTAGTAGTTTTTTGAGATAATTTATTTTTTTTGAAGTAAGATTAATTTTGGTTCTACGACCCTGAACTTTTTTAAATATAGTTTTTTAATAGTATTTTTAAGTTGATGCTTAATTTTAATTTAGTACTGACTGATTATCAAGAGAATATTAACTACCATCTACCAATTAATTTATATTTCAATGCATTACTTTTTCATACTTACATCAGTTTTAAAATGTTTAACAATATATGTTTGTAATCCGCATTGACATTGATAGTCATAGAGAAGTAATTGAAATGAATAACAACATTTAATTATTTATATGAGTAGACTTAATTAATTAATAATGTATATTAAATGTAATTCATTTAATTGATTGCTGTTTGGTTTTAAATAGAGGCCCAAGTAGCAGTTCATAAGTCTATTGATATTTTGGCCATTTTAATTGGTTTGAGCTCGGAACTATGACAATATTAATGATTTTTTATCATTTCATCATCATTGAAAGTTAAATAAATTTCGCAGCTTTTAGAAAATGTATTTTCAAAATGTATTCTTAAAATGTATTTGTAATCAATCTTTGTTTCAAATAAATGTTGAGTGCTTTCATTGTTGTTTACTTGATAGTTTAATGTATATATATATATATATATATCAATATAGTCCTAGTGAAAATGAAACCATTTTATACATGATATCGAAACAAATTACAACAAATATTAAGCAAAATAAAATAATTTTAAATAAAAAAAAAAACAGTTGTATTTAGATACATTTATTATTTATTTCAGTTCCAACATATAATAATTAATTAGTAATTAAAATATTCAATAACATTTCACTTAAAATTCGTAAACAATAAATAATAATAATAAGAACTATGGATATATTATAGTTACATAGTTTATAAATAAGTATGAATTCAATAACAATGATAAATCATCAAATTTACTTTGATCTATAATTTAAAATTGCAATGAGAGAAAATTATGAATTTACTAAATCAAATCTTAATGAAAATAAAGTAATATTAATTAATAAAAGAATTTGAATACATCATTGAATACTATCAAAAATATAATACCAATTGAATTGCTTAATTAAATAATTATTAGATAAAATATTTTTAATTGAATAACCAACAAAAATTATTTTGAAGTCCTGATTTTTTTTTTACACTTGTATGAATTATTATAAATTATTTTTGACTAGTTTCAATAGCATAAGCAGAACTACAAGGTATGTAGGGTGTGCCAAGGCACATCCTAATGCAAAAAAAAAACTAACTGGTATATAAATAAATAATATACATGAAAATATAATGAATTACGATTGAATTTGATTTTGTTTTCAAAATTACGTGTTCAAAATAGGTATCTGAGATAATTACTACATTTTTATCAAATGTTATTCTTATAGTGTGGATCTTGAATTCTTGAACCACAAATTAAGTACAATTTTGGATTATCATCATATTTGCAGTAAAATTACTAGTTTTTTTTTTTTTTTTACTTATTTAACATGTAAAACTTGTATAAAGACAAAAATTATTTTTTTGAAAAATATGCATTCAACGAGTTAAATTGTATATAGAACCCCAATGACAAAAAATCATATATTAAATGGTACACTCCAATGTTCAACCCTAGTTCCGCCATGTTTAATAGTTAAGTTAAATAGTTATTAATAAATAATTATTCAATACTTTTAAATGACTAGCTTATGAAATTTAATCACATTTTCTTTAATAATATTAATGTAAACAAATACATAAACAGTAATTATGAAAATAATTCATAAACAAGAGTATACATAATGGAATAGTTTTATAGAAATATTAAACATTTACATTAGTAAAATACATAAATTATAATTTTTAAGGAACATTAATTAATATTTTGGAATAAATACATTTGTTATTATTTTTTATAATACATAATGCTAAGCATGTATTTAACTTATTTATATTATTTATCAATATAATATATATTTTTTATACATTTTTTTAAATATAGTGGTCGCCACTTATTGGACTCACGGTTAATTGACTCATTCGCCTATTAGACTCAAAACGGCTGGTCCCGATTCGCACATATACTAACACACAGCAAAAAATTCATCTATTCGACTCACACACCGGTTAATAGGGTCATTTGAAAATTAGATAAATAAAGGAAATATGTACATACATTAATAAAACGTATTATAAATAAGTCGTTACCTTTTATCGCGGAGATAAAATAAATTACTTTTTCACGATAAACCAAGCAGTCGTCAATGTCAATTAGTACGACATGTAGTGTATGAATAGACGTCGTCGTGTTCAGTGTGTTGTCTGCGTTTATATTCTGTGTAA
>JAIPRK010001180.1:0-46057 GCA_025469195.1 Chaitophorus viminalis
TAATTGATCCGGTAACAGCGCGCTACCTAGCCTAACGAACATCGATAATACAAGCCGGTTTCCACGCCGCGAGGGCGACGGCGGTATAGATGTTATTAACAGAATTATGTGAGGATGTTGTCTCGTTGCAAGTAAGCACGTTGCATTGTTTTACTTAACAAGATTTTCCAATCTATGTTAAACTGCATATACATGCATATTTTTTAGAATATTAATTTGAAAGTGCCATTTCTTCGGTTCTGGTATTATTATTTGTTTCCTTATCTTTTAAAAAATTAAACCTTTCTGTGACTAAACATGAGAATTCTCATATCTCCTTTTCATTTATTGCAAATGTATCAATTCATTAGTAAATATATTTAATAAGTATTTAATATTAATAGAAATAATCGATTTTAAAGACTTTCAAATTAATTGTTTTTTTTTTTTTTTAATGATATTTATTCATATTTTAAGGAACAATACAAACTTATTAAGTCTTTTTTTGTGGACATTTTATGTATATAAAAAAAAAAAAGAAAAGTTTTTTCAATACTATTTAGTATTTACTATTAAGTTTTATAAAATCCGTGTCTTGATTATCATTCAATATGATATTATATACATTTATATGAACATATGAACTTCATATTTCTAATCCATATTGTATTGCAAGTAATTTACTTACCGAAAGTATGAATAGCATAGGCAAAGTAGAATATACTGTACATGAATGTTGAATGAAAATACCAGTGCCCGAATAAGATAAGCCATCCACAAAAGTAATATGTGACGGTCGACACCTTCCGAACATTGATTGTGGACGTGAATCTAACCTCGGGGTAGAATTCGAGTACGATGAGTGTGAACATCACGGTAACGTAAACAACAATTCTGATCACAATCAATAACTTCATATTCGCGTGCGATAGAAACTGCTGCAAGAAATCAGAATACTAATTGAACCATTGGAAGTACTTGTCATAGCTTAGCGGCATAAAGGTTCTCACACACTGCTGCGGTACGCGATACGGTATCGGTACGGCACACGGAAAAATATTGTTCCGTACCGATACCGTATCGCGTACCGCAGCAGTGTGTGAGAACCTCAGGGCGGCTGTGCGTAATCGTACGGTCACCGGTTCGAATCCGGGAGGCACAGCCGTCTGGTGAGAAGATGCCGCTACCACCCCCTACCCAAACTATAATACACGTAATTGAGACTTGATAAAATAATCGTTGAGATGTAATGATGCCACGATGCCAAAGTCTACCTAACAAAAAAAAAAAAAACCACTGCATTCACGGACAGTAGAAAGTAGGTTATTTTCACATGTTATAATTCAATACATAGATCTATGAATTTAAACAATGTGCTAAACTATTGTACTAAACGTCATTCGTCATGTACGAGACAGTAATATTTCCAAAATTGATAGAAATTTTTGTTAAATTTGTTCATGGGTATACTTTTTAAACGAAATATGAATTCTAGGTATATATTCTTTTATTTTATACATTTTTTTTGAATAACTTATAGTTACTATTGAATTGTAGTTTATTTTAGTTACACGTGTAGGTACCGTTGATTGTTACATATTAAGAAAGAGAACGCAATAACAACGTATTATGTTGTCTCCGTTTTACAATTGTATACAACATGGCAATACACTCAGATAGTCTGGATTTAAATGCAATTAAATTTTTAACGTAATCTTCTTCTGCATTTATAATAATATTGTAATGATCGCTTATATTTTATAAAATAAATTTCTGGTAAAACGTATTATAAAAAGAACCGGATGGTCCTCGCTCTTCTGTAGAGTTAGGGATGGAATGCACCTAGTTCATAGGATAGGTCATTAAAATTGATTTGTTAAATATGAATGCAATTAAAGATATCATTGTATATGAATAACGATTCTGAACAGAGATGATATGTTGGTCTAAAATGGGTATATAATAATATAGTATTTAATATTTAAATTGAAATATAATGCAATTGTATGCAATTTCGTAAACATTTAAATTTCAAAGAGTTATAAAATGTTTTTCTTTAAGTCAAGTAGACATTTTTTTATTTGTTTTTGAAGAATAGCTTATGGAAAACCTTGTGTTAAAATTTTGAACCTTAAGTATAAACAGAAAAAATTTTATGAATTTTCAACTACAAAATAACTTGCAAACCAACGATTTTAATATATTTCATACAAATTTGAAATTTATGGGCTTATAAAAAAAATTTGAGTAAAACGATCTCTGATATTTTTTAGTTACAATAAGTATAACTCATAATAAACCTTGTATTAAATTTTCAAGAGTTTCTAGACATAAGTTTTATAGGTATTTCAAAAAAAAAAAAACTTACAACAATAGAAAATTTAAATTGTCTATAAATAAGTCAAAATATTTTGGAAACTTAACCATTTATAGAAAACGTCATTATAAAAATTTAGTGAAAATTTCAAGTGTTTGTGTTATTTGGTTTTTGAATTAGAGCAAATTCCAAAAACCGATATGATCTGTCGGTCTAGAATATTATATATTATATTTTGTTTTACATGTAATTTTATGTCAATATTCACTGTTCGAACGTTTATAAAAAAAATTGTAACCATGGGTTTCAATAAATTTTAAATGACAATATGAACTACTTTTGGAATCTTCTATTACATTTTCAATTATTTTGTAAGAGTCTAATTTTTTTTATCAACGATTGTAAAAGAAAATTGTAAAAAATCGAATATATCAAATGCCTATAAGTAGCTTAAAAATCATTATAATATTTTGAAAAATATATGACATAAAGGAAATACCAATCTTAACACCTGGTATAAATTTCAAGTTTCTGCGACTTAAACTTTTTGAATTATAACAAGTAATATTCAAAATCATTTGAGAATAAATCACTATTTTATGCAATTTTGTAAAAATTTACGAAATCTCAAACGGTCATAAAATTTTTTCCTTTAAATTTAAAATATTGAACATTTCAAGTGTTTGCGTTATTTGGGTTTTGAGTTAAAGCAAATTTCAAAAACCGAGATGATTTGTCAATTTCAAAAAATAAAAATAAAATAAAAATACACGTCTTGGTAAAACCAATAGAATCCTTTGTAATCTTGTTTTAATTTTGTATATATCATCACGTCGCAGACGTAATTGATCATGATCACGAGGACTGGAATTGACGTGCACATTGATTTCCATGAAATGGTCGACAGCGTAGCTATATTGGCAGAGCTCATCTTTATGGAAGACGATACATCCTCGTTTGGTCTGAAATTCATATTTATGTACATCCAAACGGCACACCACGCCAAGCTAATCAACCCTGAAATCACGTAATTCGAGTTAATGCACCAACCGAATGTCACGTAAGGCGGCCAACGGTAAGCTCTCCCGATTTATACAAATATATAGTAAATTCTCCGAACTGTTACCACCTCCCTTTCCATTTCATAACCACCCAAACGGTATATACACATAATACACTCCAAAATGTGATACAACATTGTTTGTATACATAATATAATAAATAATAATGAATACCTATATAATCTATTGCACGGTTTTGAGTCAAAATACCCAAGCACCACCACCCATGATATTACGTCATGCACTAATTCACTACAGTTTTATTTTTATAACATTTTTTTTGTAGCCAATAAGATAAATGTTTACCGGAAAGTTGCAAAAATATGATACGTGTTAAAAAATGAAATTATGACGAAAAATGGAGTTTTCATGAATTTCGATGAGATATACCTACAATATTATATATTTGTATAATCATATAAACTTTTACTATTTAAATATTTATTTAAGGTAACATTATATAGAAATGTATCTATAACACTTTACTCACCCAGTCCATAAGAATTAAAAAATTTCACTAAACCGAATATGTGCAGAGGATCGAACATGTAAAGGTCGTGTATTGAATACAAAACAATCGGTACGTGAAGCACTGACGATTTGTGTAGTTGAAACATTGAAGCCCAAATCCCGTGAAACGCTGGAAGTGTCGTGGCCTGTAGAGTGCAACAACATTATGCTTTTTAACCACGAGGACATTACGGCTGTTTAATTTTTGCCGTATAATATCTAAATGTAATTATGTGTAAACGTATTCTTACAAACACCGTGATTTGAAGAAAATACAAAAAAAAAAAAAATTTGAACCCATTTCTATATTAAAACTATCCAACAATACTAGGTTCACCAAATGTAACACTGACGATGATAATATTGAAATCAAAAGTATACTGGAAACGAAACAGATAATAACAGTCTATAACTGGAATGTGCCATAATTTTTGATCATACATAATATATAATATTTCATTACTTTGAGATGGATACATATATGACAAAATACCACTCAGAATACTGAAAATGATGGTAGAAATTGCAAACCAGAATGGCGGATTCCAATAAAAAAATGACTAAAACGATAAAATCAAACATATATTAATTTTATAATTTAAATAATATATACTTAATATAGTTTAAGATTTGTCAAGGATTACTTGATTTATTAAACAATAAATTTTTAAAACATTTATTTTTTTATAAGTAACTATAAATGTTTCATTTTTCCGTTGTTAATACCAAAGATTGTATGAACTTTTAAAATTCATTAACAACGAATTATTATTCACCGTAAAATATAGGTACAATTTTTAATGTTTTTAGATTAAATGTTGTGCCTTATTATATGTAATCGATAAAAATTTAGATCTAACGATTTTTATAACTTGAAATTTTCTGGCCAAGTTTATAATCGATTTATTCTGTTACCTAAAATTTCAGGGCCAAGATCACATTTGCCCTTATTCTATTATAAATCATAATAAGAACATTATAATATTAAACAAAGTACAACATAATACGTTTAACACTAAACCAAACGATACGGTTTCTACTTAATACACTTACATCCGTTTGCCACATAAAACTCTGTCGCTGAAAGCCGACAAGAATTACATCTATGACAAAAAAACATTATTAATTTTTGTATCGTATTATCGAAAATAATAATAAAATTTCTCAAACAATAACAAATATTAATAATATGTTAGAAACGTATTATTAAGCATGTTCAACTGATAAATTATTTATATAATTACTAGTATAACTCTACTTAATAGAATTATGCTTGTATATAACTATAATAATTATTATTATACATTTAATGTCAAGTATTTTTTGATAAGTATTAAATCATTCAAATATTTTTTAAGAGATATTTTTTTAAGGCAATATAATACTGCACGCGATTGTCCAATTCGTTATGTTCGTCATAGCTTTGTAATTAATATTTTAAAATACGACAACTTACAGATTAACGCAACTAACAGTCTTGCATTGTCTTTATTAAAATACATCATTTTGATACGAATGCATCTGGCTTTGAATCTAGACACCAACTCTCTGGGTGGAGAAGGCGATTCAGTCGGCAATGACGAACTAATAATATTTTGATCAGCAAAATTGTTCATTTTCAATGTATTTTTGTTTTGTACAACGCGAAAACTCCTAGGGCTGCGAATTTTAACTGAAAAAAAAACTGAATGATTTATTTTTTATTAACTTTTCAGTCGTGTACTAAACCATTTAATCGGTGGAGTAACGGGACCCGTTTTAGATACACCGAGGATAGTGGGCAAAGCGTTTTATAATATTTCCTCCGTGTGTGCGTAATGCTCGTAAATTTTTTATGGTTTTTTTCGACGCTTTTAAAAAGTAATGAGAAAGTTTCATTTTTGACTTACCCAAGTACCATTTACATACACTTTCCTTTCAGAAAGGTAGCTGTTTAAAAATCGAAGCATTTTTACTGCCCCAAAACGTGATAAAAGACACAAAAACAAAAAATAAAAAATAAATAAAAAAAAGCATATCATTGTAAAACCAATAGATTCCATCACTTTGTTCAGAACCTAAAATATATTATACAATATTATTTATTTAATTTAATGATTTTTATACTCTTGCACTCACAGATAGATTCCAAAACTTAGTTTTGTTCTTTAATTTTTCATAAACTGTATACTTATGAGTTATTTTTTATTAACAAAAGTGGTACTAAAACCTTCAGCAGACCATCAGGTATAACAGTAAATAATTTCAGCCAAATCCATTCAATAATATTAACGGTGAGCGCGGTCATAGAAAACCCCTTACAATTTTATATAATAGTATAGATGTGTGGAAAAACGCGTTCGGCTTCGAGCGGATCGTATCACATCCTCGGTGAGCACGTAGTACATAGAAAGATAGGTATACAATTTACACGTTTATTTTAATTAACTATCGGACTCAAACCTTCTCTACGATGTCCTCTTCAACTGCACGACGACGATCCAATAAGTAGTTTCAGAGTGTATCCCGAATAGGGTTGTAAAATTTCATGAAATTTATTTATTTTTCATGAAATATTTCATTTCCATGAAAAATATTTTTTTTTATTTCCAAATGAACATTTTTAAAAGTTGGTTTATTGTATGAAATAAAGAAAATATGTAGCATAGTTACATACTACATACATAATAATACATAAACATAGACATATAAAAAAATTAGATGACCGACTATAAGACAATATATTGAAGTCAGCCATCTGCCAACAAGGAAAAATTGCTTGATTGATTATATCAAATATGTATATTGTATATATTTGTAATATATATTATATTATTATGTCATATAAATATGTATAGGTATCTTATATTCTTATAATCTTATCTATTGAGTTATTTTTTAAACATTTCCTTGTTTAAAAGAAAAAAAATATTTTTCATAATTTCATTAAAATATTTCAAGAAGGGTGAAATTTTCAATTTTTCAAATTTTCAAATTCACAACCCTAATCCCGAACAAAAAAACGAAAATCGACTTAATTCTATATAGTAGTATAGATAAAGAATGAACTGAATGAAGTCGCTTTTAAAATATAAAAAAACAACCGCAATCTCAAATCTGTACAATAGTATCGCGTATCCGACAAAAAGCGATGCAGACTACATAACACACTAAAGGCGGAAACTCTTTTGACGTAATGACTGAAACTGCCTTGGTTAATTTGGTAAATTTGTATTATTGAAATATTAATACGAATATTAGATATACATGTTGTCGGTGTATGTGCGATAAACTTCTCGGAACAAAGTTGATATCAAACACAATACAAAAGGTCAGGTAGCTGGTAGCTGGAAACCCGTGGGACGCCGCGCTGCTCAATATGTACATAATACATTTATAAGTATACAATTACACGTTTATTTTAATTAATAATAAAAATAACAAATTATTTATTAACTTTATCGGACTAAATTTAAGCCGACTATTTAAATTTAAGTGACTTCATTAAAAAGCCTATTTGACTAGAGAAAAAATAAGAAGATAAAAGCAAACATGATGTAAAAGAAACGATAAGAAAAATACAAGAAGATGAACAAATAATTTTAAAAAAAATGTAAGCCTCTGTAGTAGAACCGCTATACATGGTTTATGGAACCTATAGAAATATGTAAACCGTGCATTATTCTTAAGAGTAGTGCATACCTGGAGCAGTTAGATTTATTGGTGTGTGTATAAAAATTATTATTAATTCTATAGGCTATATAGTACTTTATATATTGGCCTGCACACGAGTCTAAATTCAGTGAGTCCTAGTTATCTTTACTGATAATAAATCACAAAAAAAAAAATTATATAACGCTATGATGTTACTATAGGGATAGGAAAAATAAATTCTCCAAGAAGCCTCGGGGCATCAACTAGACCTTCGATTAGACGCTGAATAAATATCATACCAGAATTATCACTCCTGACTAATAAGGAAACCAGTCTCAGAGCTTGACTAATAGGCCCATGGTCATTTGGTGCATGAAGGATGTTGAGGTAATGACCACTGAAGCGCATAAAACAATGTTTAACCTGATCAACCCTACAAATGTCAGCGGTGCCACGGCGGTTTATACCAAACAATAGAACCATATATTCAATAACCGTGAGAACTAATGCATCATGTAAAGCCAGAAGACAATTGACAGAACTGAAGTAGGTTGAGTAAGACGTCTTACAAAACACAAAAAGCGTAAAGCTTTAAAAACCATAATATTTAACCAATATGAGGGCTAATTATAATTACAATGAATATTTTTATTTTTATGATCAAATAACATTCAAGAGATAATTTTTTCCCTTCGAAGATAATAATTTCTTGTAATACATGCTATGTTTTTACAATTTTCTGTAAGGTTATAAAGTGTTTGGTACGACAATGGATTTGACAAATCCATTTGTCATGACCAATATTGACCATAGTCAATAATTATTAAAAACCAATAATACACGTGTAATTATTTTTGAAACACTAAAATATATTTAAATTTTTAAATGACATCGAACAAATTTTGCTAAGTGGTAAAAATAGTAAAATATTTTAGGTAGGTACTAAGTATAATGAGAGTTTTTCATACAATTTGAATTATTTTTAAAAAGCACAACATATTAAATGGTAAAAATCGCTTAATAAGTATACAAAACTTGGTGAAAAAAAACATTGTACACAAACGTTGGACGACAATCGATTCATACAATCACTTTATAGGTAGACATTATAATATTATATAGATACTGCAAAGATTGTATAATGTTATAATCGTTATTTCATGATTGTTTCATGTTGTCGCAACATCTCTGCAATCAGCTACCGGAGAGAGACTATGGATTTTGGAACTGTTTTCAAATGTATTAAATTTGCTCGAAAACATAATAATATACCACAGTGGATATTTTTCCTTTTTGAATTCTTCGAACTTCATAGTCACATACGCGTAAGTAAAACAATAAGTGAAACGTATCATCATAACACGACAACGATCCGAAGACGCGATTGTTCTGCGGTTTGGATCCGAATAGCTGATCGAAGTGATGATCCGAAGTAGATTTTAAAAATGTTTCGATTGCAATACAGCTGAAAGAGAATCATTCTGATTTTTTATTTATTTATTTTTTGTTTCTGCAGTGTATTCGCTGAATGTTATTGGATATACAGACTGATATATAGTTATAGGTCCAAGGGTACAGAATGCAACTATTTTATTCTAAGAAATTACGTAAAGTATATGTATGATAATTATAACATACTAAATAAATATGTATTTATTATATTATTTTTTTTTTATATATATAGAAAAGTTAAAGAAATTGTCCAATATTAATAATATTATAGTAGGTTTTTTTTCTTTTTTAACTTTTTTCAATTATATAGAAAAAAAATAGTCTTACAGTATGATTATCGACCTATATATTCGAAATTAATTAAATATTAACACATTATAACTAAATAACTGTTGTTGCAGTGCGTATTATATTATACGTAATCAAAGGGAGATAATTTTAAAATACATTCCGGATTAATTTCACTTCAAGGAATAACGAGAAACATTTTACTTAATAATAATAACATAACATTATAGTCTAGGTGTATAATATTATTCGTACTCGTCATATATAATATATATTATAGCTAGTTTACTAAACAAATATTTTAACTTAAAATTTAGAAAACAAAATACATTATATATTTACATGTATTAAAAATATAACAAATTAATTACGACTAATTATAATTATTTAATATAAGTAGATATATTACTTTTGATCGAAACATTAAACGTACCTTAATATTCATATGTGCTTTTCGAGTAACTAGTGCAGTGTGTGACAAGTAAAACATGTTTGTGTTTTCTTATCGTGCGACAACGTGTTAAAATAATTTATTATGTTTTGTGTGCCTATAAAACTCTCTTATTTTATCGAGGTAATATATATTATATTATTATTTAAAGTACTATTTTTTCAGTCAACATATTATTATTAAAATTATACATTGACAGTGACATAATTATGTGTGTAACGAGTGCTGTTTAAATTCGTCCGTATTGGTTAATAAAATAATTATTGTTCAAGTCGACTTTTTATTGTCAGTATTAAGGCAAATCGTTGTATTCTGAGTGTTATGTAGAAATTGTGAAATCAAACACTGTTTGAACCGAAAAGCATATAACAAAATGGTACAATTATACTATAGTATAACAACAATATTTTTTAACAAATAATATGGTACACAAAATCAACAAATTTACAAAACTCAAAAAAAAAATATTTAAATAAAAATATAAAAAAAAGAGAAAAAAAATGAAATAAAAACCACATCCTTAGAAACTAACTTAATCCTAATTTATTGTCGTGTCAGCCTTGAGATATCTATTGAAATAGATATCTCATGTCTTAATCGTATTATTATTATAGTTAAGTCTTAACCGTTTTAAAATGCACACATAATACACAATAATATATAATTTTAAGTATTACAAATAAGAATAACATGAAATAACAACGATATAATATTATATTACGGTAAATTTAATTATTGTATACCATTTTAATTTACATACACCTAAATAAGCATAATTGGTACCTATTCATAGTTTATTCTATTGAATAGTTTAGTTTTATCGTAAAATTTAAATGGGAAAATAAACTACAGTGTCGGGTAAAATGTAAATATATGCGATTATAAAGTATAATGTAGATGTTTGAACATTCCATTTCAAAAGAGTTTGCACGAAATAACATATTTTGTAACTTCTACAGTTGCATGTTTATTTAATTTAACTCGTTTTGTTCCACCAGTATATTTTACATTAGATTCAGGAACGAAATATTCAAACCCTAGACTAATGAGACTAAAGACTAACGAGAAGAATAAATAAGAAAATCCTTAACCCTATCTCATAAGTGTTATTCATATTCAAAACTTAACATTTTTTCATTCGACCAATTACATATTTTACAGCGAGTCGGAACGGATTGCTTTTGTCATACGAATCGTTGCAAAATGTTATTGAAAACGTAATAATAGTTATCGTATATGCGTATATTATATACGCAACATATAAACGGAAAGCAAAAAAGTTATTAACATCATTGTAGTTAGCTATAGATAATAATGTAGGCTATTATTTTATCATTAAAACGTTATAATTTTGTTTTGCAGAACAAATATTACAACAATAACAAGCTAACAAACCAATCGAAAATTGTATTTTATACATTTTAATTAACTCAATTGATTCAAATAACTCTTAAAAATATCTTATCATTACATAGGGAACATAGGTTAAAACAAAAAAACGATTATAGAACAAATTGGAAGTGACGATTTATAAGAATGTAAAAATCGAAATATGTGAATGCTTTTATTACTTTTATTACATTGTGATATTTAACGAAGCAGTAATATAATATTATTATAATAATAATACCAAACGTTATTTCCGAAAATTTAAACTATTAATTATTTATAATTTCATATAATATTATTTAATTACATTTTATTATTTTTGGGGAATAACAACAAAAAAAAAAAAATAATAATAAAAAATAGCTCACCCGGCTTTGATGCCGCGGCTCGCGTGAATCATATCACAGTAGGACGAATTTCGAAAAGGCTTCCGTTACGCGAAGGCAACGAACACGAATACCTAAATATTTATTTAAAAAACACCAATTCTCTATACGCATCTAGGGCAAAGCAAATTATTTTTATCCTAATGAAAAACTACAAATACAGGGAGTGACCGTACGCTCGACGTAGGAGTGGAAGTTTGTGAAATCGAGAATATGATAGATAATGTTGTGCTGCCGAGTGGTCAAGGCGAACCTTCCGTATATGGAAACTGTTTATCTGGACAAATATCACTCACATGACCGCCGCCGCACGCGTAAAATTAACTTTACTCGAATAATTAATACAACAACAGTGTTCAATAAAAATGCTCACGTTTATCAGGAGAGAAAAATACAATCTACCTCAAACGTATACATCTTCTACTGAACATTTTTGTTAGTTGTTACATTAATTATCCGAGTACACATTGTGTTACAGACAAATCCAGCTGCCACGGGGTCGACTTCAAATATTGCGCTCCGTGGTGTTGAAATTGGTACGATTAAAACAATAATAGAACACAACCGAGCTATATAAATGTCCATTAAACGATTGTCTAATTTAATATAATACGTGTTATATTTATGGATGGAATATTATTTAATGCGTGCGTGTGAATGGATTTATGAACGAATACGAAATGACGTTCTAGTGACATCATTACGAACCCTGGTGACTCGTCGCACGCCTACCGAAATATGCTATGCCTACTTAAACTGCAGTGGCGTGCGCAACAGTCATTTTTCGGGGCGATTATCCCAGGGAAAACTTTGCTGCATAGGTTAGGAACTGTGCAAGTGGACACTTGAGCTTATAATTTCCATGGCAATTATGATTAATTTGTGCATTGTTATTATACGATAAGATATTATCTTAAAAAAAACTTAAAAATATTTAAAACTTCCGGTTAAAAAATACGATATTCCAAGGTTGGACGAGATTTCACAGTAGGGTGAGTTACAGAGAGGGGTGATATTGCTTTATTGGTCTTTTAAATTTGAAACCAATGTACCATTGCTATTGAAAAGACGATTCTGAATGAAAGAAATAGGGCGGATCAGTTTATATTTATAAAAATGAAAAGTAAAAAATAATAATATATATGAGTATCCAGAAAATGGTTTGTGTTTGTTTCCGGTTAAATATTTTATTGCAATTTTTACACAATTTTTCTGAAGTTCTCAGAAAACTAATAAAAAAATGGGAAATCAAAAAATAACCTCTAAAAAGTACCAGCTAAATGAAATTCTCTTTCCGAAAACTAATAGGTTTGTATACATCGGAGCATTCCTTATGGACTAAATCGTGTACACGAACACACAATATAAAACTAAAATATGCCTCACGTTTCACTTTGAATCTCAAATGTATAATTGAACGTTTTGGTGGTTGTAGTGGTGGTGGTGGTGGTAGTGGTAGGGTGTGCGGTCAAAGTTCGTCTTAAATATTAAAAGTGTTCAGCACGCCACTGTTATACTACGTAGACGCGCGTGTTCTAACACCTGTAGAGTTTATAGTAATGTTTTATTCGCCGAGAATCTAAAATTTCCCTTGTCGTACAATATAATATTATATAATAAACAATATGAAGCAGAACGGAAATCATCTCTGGTATTGCACACGCGAGACTATTATATACGGTGATACGTATTGAAGGTATACACCACGCATATCGTTATCGTATTGTTTATACATTGTTATGGTAAACCAGTATGTATTATTGATATTGTCCAAACCATCTTAAACATAATATATTATGTATAAAACGTGTGGATATTATAACATTATTATCGTATGTTAAAGGAAACGGTTACAATACGGATATAATTTTCTAAAATGTATAATATTATATATGCAGTAAGCAATATTATCGGAACAAGAACGAGAAGTCCCGCGTACGCACGCGCTTTGTTATTCGGATGGTCGAAAACATAAACCTAGTACCTACCTAAATACGGCCAATTGGTCGAGCCGACGAAGCTAATGGTATTTATAATCTTATATCATATATCTATTACATGTTTCAGTACCTACTTTATATTATATAAAAAGAAATTGACAGTATTTTAATGTATACAGTGTGAACACACATATATATGTATAATATACACATTACACATACATAATACATAATGTATGTATATTTTATAATATGTATATAATGTACATATATATATATATATAATATAATTAGTAGAAACATCGACAATTATAATAATGCACATTACGCTAATTGATAAACGTGAAAAATTCGTATCCTAAGTTCTAGATGCCAATGAACAAAATTATGAAACATAATATTATAATATTACTCTATTATTAAATAACTGTTATTATTATTAATATTATTAAAACATTATATATAATATTAAATTATCATTATAATTGAGACAAAATTAATTATAGGTGTACACGCGCTATATGCTACGAGAAAAAAACACTACGCAATTAACAATTATTGCTCATGAGTTATGTATTATATTATAATGTATGTTGATAGATAGTATTGCGTTCACGAATGGTGATTTATTCGATCGGTGCGCAGGGTGCACCATGCTTACTCGGAAGACGCGAACGGGTTGGTGGCAGCTGGTTTGGCCAGGAACGGATTGGTCGGGTTGTCGGTCGGCGGCGCGGGTTCGGTTTCGTTGTTACCGATTTTCAGCCCTGCGTTCACGAACCCTTTGTCCGATTGCTCGACCGAGCCGTACGACGACAGTTTCTTCTTCTCAATACTCACCTGAAATCCAAAAACAATGTGGTTTTTATCCGTACCCGGTCTCCGTACATCGCGCGACCGATTCATGTTCGTATTATTGAAAACTTGTCACGAGAGTGAAATGCAACGATATCCGTCGTCGACGACGGCCTATAATAATTATAAGTATACCGATCGAGAATGGATGATTCCGGTGACGGGGATGACTGCGCTCAACTGTAGTTTGTATACTCCAACCGTTAATGTCATTACCGAAACCTATTCCATTGGTGTTCTATAAATCAGCTACCTATGACAACAAATATTTTTTGACGACCAGGACAACAGCGCGTGTTCGGAACAGTGGTTGTTGTTATATGATTTTTTGTCGTTCGGTGCCTTTTTTATGTAATCATATTATATTCAAGTATAAGATAGGCACAGACGTCGAAAAATCAGTGTACGTTCCACCTTGTCCAAGATACGACACACACGATTTTAGCCTACATGCGATGAAATAAATTTAAATTAATATTAGTTTCATAATGAATTATACTATTATTATTATTAATGTTGGCATTTTTATACATAATTGTTATTGTTATTAAATTTTCGATATTAAAAATCGGCGTAAGAATTTCATCTTTAAGTATTTTATTAGATTCCCGTCGATAAAATAAACAGCACGTATATGCGCGTTGTGCGTACAACTTTCGACAGAAATAATTAGTCGAACAGAACGCAATCATTACGGAGGATTTTAAGGGTGGCGTATAGTTGAGCCGCGTTAACAATAATAAATATCGCTTAATCCACACCACGATTATCACATGATATGCCTATAATATTGTCTACTGGTCGACGAGAAAGCAATATTATATTATAGATATTATAGGCTTGCGGTTTTAACGTGCGTGTGGCAACGTATGTACTTGCGTCGTGAGACGAATATTGTGAAGAGCTCAAGCTCCGACAGTGGACATCCCACCACGTGTACCCATTGGCCCCTTGCCACTGGCCTACACCCCTGGGATTAAATCAAACCACCCCGTCGACGACGACGCATATGCGTGTGCAGATAAACCGTTTTCCAACGGTTTTCGTGTGCGCATTCCTACAGCTATATATGCATTCGAAAACCCTGTGAAACCGACCTCGTCCATTTGCTGGTCTTCTTCGACTTTTGGCTCGGCCCACGGTTGCAGTTCTCCCGAAGCGAATATCCCGTAGAACACCACCCCTATGTAGTGTATGACGGCCGCCAGTATGAAAACCTCGCTCCAACTCTGCCTTGTCTGCAAACGATTTGCGAAAATCACGGTAAACGTCGCTCAGAAATGAAAACGAGGTGCATTGTACGAACCTTGTGCCTGATGATGATGTTTATCGCGATTGGACACAGCAGACCAGCTATTGTACCTATTCCGTTGGAAATGCCCATCAGTATACTGGCGTATCTCGGCGCGATGTCCAGATGGTTTACGTTGAACCCTACACAAACATGTACGACGGTTTTCATTAAATCGACGTGCGTCCGAGAGCGCCGCAACACGCGTGCATAAGTATCACAACTTGCCGGAAATAGCAAATCCGCTGAATGCTACGCCACAGGTTAGTGCTATTGTGGCGGTAAGAGGCGTTTGAGCGTTAGCCAGCACCAGGAAGAACGTAGCTTCCATACCGAATCCACCGCAGTTGAAAATCTTTCGAACGCTAGTCGTAGACAAAATGCCGTTTTTCCGTATATGATCGGCTAGCAGACCTCCGAGTGGAACCACAATGGTCATCAACAGATGAGGCAACGCGCCGATGTAGCCAGTCTATGGAAAAAATACGATAATCGTTAGTTATATTCAAATATATCGACGAACGGCTGTGAAATATATAATATATTTGCAGACATCATCAATGACAATAATACCTAAGTTTAATTTTATATCCTATTTAATTTATGTTTTGTCCTTAGTATTACATTGGACCTTACTCGTTGTCTTACAGCGTAGAGCAACACAAATTGTTTTTGGTTTTCGAGATCCCATCAAGTTGAGGACATCACGGAGACAAAAAATACAAAAATTTATCTATTTTTAAAGACCACTATAATATTGTTATTCGTACGCTATAAGCGGCACTAATAAGTGCACAAACCATAGAGGCCACGAGCTGGGTACAAAAGGGGTGTATTCTGACTTTCCAAAAACATAGAAAAAAATTTAAAAAGAAATTGAATGTCAGTTGAAAATATTTATTATTAAAAACTATTTGTAATGACATATAATTTGAAAAAATATTCTTAGGTAAATAATCTAACCGTTATTTAGAAATCAGTGTTTACTGTGTGCACCTGTCTGACAAATATCCTGGTGGCGCCTATTGCGCAGCGACTATTATTTCAGGTTAAGCTAACCATGTGTAAACAATAAAATACCATAATGTATAATAGTGTTATGAATTAAAAACGTGATAGATATCGCGTTAAGCCCGTGCTGGCGCCATATACTGACCGCGGAAACTTCGAAGTTGAACGAATGAAGGTACGAGGCTTGAAACAGTACGAGTAGGTAGAAGTTCCACGACCGGCAGAAGTTGGCGACAATGATTGCGTACACGGGCATCGAGGTGAAGAATTCTTTCCAGGGCGTGTTGACGATTGTCGGCGCCGGCGACATTTTGGCCGCGCCCAGCGATTTTTCTATGTAGTTCAACTCTTTGGCCGATATGGTGGGATGGAGATTCGGCTTTTCGAAGCACAGCCACAACCAGAACACGTACCATATCAGCCCCATAACGCCTGCAAATGTAGAGTCGGACACACACACACACACACCAGGTCAGTTTTGTAAGTTCAAGAGAGTATATTATACAAAAGTGGGGCACGCTTGGAGTAATGTTTTCCGCATTCATATTTGCTTGTTAATTATTATGTACAACAAGTAAATTGTATGAATGCGCTGTAGAATCTGAATCTACATAGATGTATTACATGTGTACTCAATTACAATAAAAATATTTTAATAATAATCACACAATATATTGCATAATATTATACATGAGTAAATACGAATACGAATGAAATCAATAGTTAATTGAAAAAAATTTAAAAAAACCATTGAAATCGAAAATAGGATTTGAAAATGTATTATAAATTATTTATATAGTTTTCTTGTTGTTTATTTAATATATATATATATATATATACAATATTTTTCTTCAGGAACAATAAGAATAAGTAATGGTAGTTGTTGAGTACATGATTAGTTTGATGAGAGGACTGAGGAGTCACCTTGTGCTAACACTACCCTTACATGTTGTGTTCTTGTTTTTTTATTATTTAACTATTGAGATCAAGCGTTTAGAAAATCGTTATACCAATTATTTTTGAGCCTTCAAAGGAGATTACCAGGAATTGTGAGAGTGGCAAGGTTTGATATGGTAAGGAAGTTTGGAATAGAATTGTTCATAAAAAATTATTAATTCTTCGTGGATTTTTTGATCGGTGTGTAATGCTTATAATGTTAAATTGTAATGTGAAGTTTGAGATATAAGGTGGAGAATTGGCGATTTGATAAACCAAGGATTTTATTCTGTAAAGTTTGAATTTTGTTAGTGTTCAATTTGTTGGCATTTCCCTAGAGCGGTAAGTCATAAGTCCATATTGGTTTCAACAAGAATTTATAAATTAGGAGTTTAGTATTTAGTGGAGCGTGTTGTTGGAAATTAGAGATTTTAACTATGTATTGATGAATTAATTTTTCTGTGCCCAACCCCGTCATGTCTACGAATTTTCTAAACGAGCCACACGAAGATACTACATGTGTATTTACGTCTGTCTACGCGTTTCGCATCATTCGTCGACACACCACCGTACTTACCGTACACGTAGAACGGCGCCTCCCAGCTGAACCAGTCGATCAACGTGCCCGACAGCGGCATGCCCACCACGACGCCCGCGTACGATCCGCACAGAGCTATGGTGGCCAGTCGCGATCTTTCCAGCGGCGGGGCCCAATGTCTCCAGATTCCGTGACAAGCCGGATACGTAACGCCCTACATGTACAGGTAAAATTATTGTATACACAGGAATACGTAACCATTGACGTAGAATGTACAGCATTCATAAATGTTTGCAAAACGTTGTACGTTTTCTTGGCTTTTGCCACAGAGCTCCTATGTACTAGCTGTATTGTGTACTGCGCAATATCAAATACATAAGATTCGCGCTACACGCAAAGTACAAGTATTTAAGTATAATTTTTTTGGATTTCATAACTCTCCATACAGATTGTTTTGGTTTTTCGAATTCTTTACTCTCCAACATTTATAGATCGTCATTACATTATCTAAATATTAATCAAATGTCTAAAAGAAAATTTTACAGTTATCGTGGTGTTTAAAATCCTCAATCATTTCCATAAAATATACTGTTCGATCAACGGATTCTGAGCGAAACATTATGACATTTTTTTAATGAAATCACGCCATTGATTATTGCATTCAAACATCAGATGATAGTTATTATAGTTGGTCACTACTGCAAATTCAGAATTTTCAAACATTCTGTATACTTATTTTCAGGGGCGCCATTTGAGGTATCGCAGGGTATGCATTGGTGGCCCTATTTTTCACCGTATCATATTGGTCTGCCTTAATTTCATGCTGGCGCCGATACCCGATGTATCAGTTAAATTTAAAATATAAGATAAAAATACTTTATTTTTATAAATAATGCGAATTGTGATATACGTAGATAAACCACAACCACAGACTATATTTTTCATATAGTCTGTGAATATACTTCGATATTAGAAATATATATAGAAAGAAATATATATATATATATAAATATGTATATTAATAATATTATACTTTTATCAGTGTTAACATTTAAAATATTAACGTTAATATTCAAATGTATAGGAACGGGATTCATCGAAACGTAACATAACGTAACACAATTTTCATTGTTATAACTGTGGCCTGGTAAAAAATTTGGCAGCCCTATTTTAAAACTGAAATGGCGCCCCTGCTTATTTTTAATTTTAACGTACTCTATACATCGTGCTCGTTGTACATCTCGAGTATACGCTGGAGTAATAATATTTGAGACCAGCGCTCGTACATCACATAGATCAAATTATATAATTACCTCGACCAATCCTTGACACATTCGGATGATAATTACGTACAGCGATTTCTCGATCTCCGTTGCCGATGGCACTAGCAAATTGAGAAACGACGACATGGCAATAGCGATCCCGAACACTCTGAAAACAGATATTGTATTATCATTTAATATGCGTTCGTAACAGTATATTAACGGCAACATAATGTATCGGCTACCCACTGCTTATGTACAGGGTCTGTCACCGAGCTTGACCAATTTTCTGTGTACGGGTATAACACAGTGGTTTAGGATGTATACATTAATTACTAATTAGTGTAACTGTATATTTTAAATTATGAACCAATATTGTATTTACGTAATAATATGTATACATTAGCCATTTACCTGTTGGCTGGGTACATGGAGGCCAGAAAACCGCCTGGCACTTGGGTGATCAAATATCCGCAAAAAAACGACATCTCAATGGCGACAAACGACCCCAGTGACCAATTTATCTGCCGGAGGACAAATCGTTTTAATTCAACGCAAAGCAATATAACGTATACATTGGTTATGTTAGGTATATAATATACTTTCGGTTAACCACTTACCGGCCGTTCGTGAATCGGTGTACTCCCAACCGGTAACGGCGTGTGAGCTGTAGTCGTAGTCGTAGTCACCAACGTCCCGTTGACAATGACATCGTCCTGAACGTATAACAAAATGTGGTTGGTCGGTGATTAAAATGATATGGTACATAGAGAAATTCGATTATTATAATGGTGATGTTTAGGCACGTCAGTTTATTATGTTTAGAAAGTTTCGATCGCCTGCACGCAAAGATTTCAGTCCGTTGCACTGCAGTTGAGCATATATAGGACGAGAACATATTTTAAGTTAGACAATATTATGATTGGCGCATACAGTATAATTTTACAATATAGTAGCCTTTCAAGATCAAAAAGGTAAATGCTTAACCCTAAATCTTATTACGGACAAAAAGCGACTACCTAGTACTATAGTTGCCTTCCATTTACAGTTGGGCAATGTGGTCTAAATAACTTTGCTCATACACGTGTTAATTACTACGCGTAACACAAACGAATCCGATCACTGCCACAACAAACTGCTTATGGTGTTCTCGATAAATTAAGGCCACGATATATATAATGATGACCATATTCGCTAAATAATTAAAAAATCATACTTGTGCACTGAGTGCATGTATTAATAGTACATTTGACTATATTATATACATTATATATAGATAACGTTAAAGATTTGACGTGTTAAAAATATTTATAATCTTTAATAAACTTTATGAACAGCGGTTTATAAAGTTTATTAAATCATTTTCTACCTTTACAGAATAAGCGAATTATATAAAAAAAAAAAAAATGTAGAGTTTAATATTATTTTACTCTGTATCACTTGATCACAAGAGGCAGCACGCGTGTAGTATACCTTTATATTCATGATAAGACATGGAAGACAATTGGCGTATATTTTGGGAGGCAACTAATATGTGCAAATAGTTGGTTGAACGAGACTATAGGACTACTATACGCTGCGCTAAAGCCAAAACTCATCGCATCCCGTATACCGTAACCACCTATCCACCCCTCCGTTTTCCGATGAATTTTCATTATCGCGTGTGCGTCACAGAACCATCATGCTCTCTATATTATCACGTGGAACATAAAGTTTCCGAGAGCTTCCGGACGTGATTCGGTGGCGGATTGTTCAAACGCTGTTCGATCGTCCCGAAATGCCGTCTGAGAAGTAGTCTTGTCGACGTTTGAAAGTCGTTATATATCTATCGAAAGCGTGAGTATCGAGAGGGGTGGCTATATTGTGCAGCAGCGGACAGACGAAATGCGTTTTCATTGCGTCACGTCCGCCACATTATAAAATACGATAGTATTATAATATAATAATATGTATACATTCCGATGCACCTATTGTAGTGTCCCGCGATGTATGATTATTATTATTATGACGTGCAATTTATATATTATATATATATGCGATTTGATCCGAGGACCGGAGAATCGAAATATATTTATGCACGTGCTATGTATTATAATATTATGATTTATCACCGTTTTGTGAATATTCCATTTTGCGCGCCACCGCTGCAGCCCGCCACACGTCGAAACGGGGACAGTCGACGTTTTACGGCGAGCAAGCGGTGTTCATGCAGTAACTAACGTCATGTCGGGGGAGGAGAGGTGATTTCGATGGATGTATATTATCATATATATGATGGCATGGTGGCGGCGGACGGACAAACAAAATGCAACTGCCTATGTCCGCACGTGTGTGTATATATGTACCTATATACATAGGATAATATTATATACAGTCGGATGATGGGAAGCGGGGGACACATCACAGCCGCACACACTTGCCCACCCGCGAAAACTGGCACGCGTTGGCTGCAGGATTTTAGGGGCGCTCGACGTGGAGCGTTTCAACCGGATTCACGGTACATTAAGCTCGTCGCGGTAGTGGTAGGGCGGGTAGCGCAACCGTGAAAACCGAAAAGCTTTGTCGTCCGTATTCATATATATAAAATACGGTATCTAATGCAGCGTCTGCCCCGCGACGAGGCGACGGCGATAATCGAACTCGATCCGACTGTATACACGGCGGCGTGGTAATCGCATCATCAAAAATCCCGCACGTACATCGCGCGTTACGAAGCGAGTAGTTGTGTACCCGTACGCGCACGTTTATACATATTACATCTGTGCGCTATTCAAGTCGTTTGAAAGGGTTGAGAAATTGTTTTGCTCGTTCCGGTTACCGCGGAATCGGTTATATACGTACGACGTTGTACATTGCAATGTATTATATCTATTCGCAATCGAAAACCGTATCGCGTGCGTACACGGAACAATATAGACGGGGCACGGCGAGCGTTCGGAGAAATTCACAGTTTTCCTATCATATATTATGATTATAAACGTATAAGAAGTTTTCCACACCATCCGGTATACATAGTCGTAGATACCTACGCCACGATCTTATGAAAAGATATATTTATATATAATATAATAATATATGACGATGATCTGAGAAACACAAAAACCTCTCAAAACGTTGTTCGTGGCTGAAACGAGTGCCGTGAAAATATTGTAGTAGAGGCGCAGGGTGACGTGTTTAAAACGCATTGGTAGGTAGGTATGTTTCAATGTGTTGTGTTTCTAGTCTCATAACGCGTTAACATGTTACTCTTTATAATTGCTTTAGTTTATGTCGTATTATGCCACTGTGTTTCACTTTTTGTTTCAGCAGTAAGATCTCCTCTTATCACTATCATTATTTGTTAATTTAATTTTTGTTCAATTTATTATAATGTCTCTTTGAATCGCCACTTGGTGTTAAGTAAATAAATAAATAAATATTAGGCAGCTCTTCGGTGATATAGTTACATATAACTACATACTATGGTGCACATATAATAATGATGTACTGTTGATAACTGTTATCACTTACGTCAGATCCTATGTGGAATTTCAATTTCGCCATGGACATGTTGCACCGCATCCCGAACGAAATCATAAAACCTAAAAAGGACAAGAAAAAAATAACAATAATTGATTATGAATGTAGTGGTACGTATTTTCACCGTGCCTTCGTCCTATCACCGAAATATAATATTATTATTTATTATATTCGGACGACTATATGCTAGTTGGTTCCCGGATTGGTCAATGAAGGGACAATATGAATTTGTTCCTCAAAATATACTAATTGAATTTGGGAGAGATTAACTATAGATATTAAAAATATTATTGGGCCGTGCGCTATATCATATGCATACAAATTACAAGATGTATAAGCAAGATAAACTAAAATAAAATGGTTTTGTTTTAAACTTTTGATATCCAAATGTTGCATCTTAATTTTATTACATTTAAATCATATAGATATAGTGTATATACCAATATTATTTTTATAATTAAATCTTTTAG
Organism: Chaitophorus viminalis; assembly: GCA_025469195.1. Taxonomy (NCBI): domain Eukaryota; kingdom Metazoa; phylum Arthropoda; class Insecta; order Hemiptera; family Aphididae; genus Chaitophorus; species Chaitophorus viminalis. The sequence goes on from JAIPRK010001180.1 coordinate 23,289, forward strand.
TATAATTAAATTTTAAAGACATTGAATTAGATCAGCCTTTCTAAATTAACAATCCATTAAAATTAATAAAAATAGCTTGTATTTTGCATAGTAAAATATTGCTATATTTTTGACCATACCTATAGGTGTCATAAGAAATAAAAGATAAATGTCTATTCCTTATGCTAGATATTCTGAGCAATTATTGGGCCTGTATTTTAATGAGTAGGACATTGTTGTTGTTTTCTGATATTGTGCGAAAAACCGTTGTCAGTCGGAATTAATTTGTATTGCGTCTATCAATCTAGTACCAATTCTGATAGATTTCTATTTTTACCCGAAAAAATATCACGTGATTTTCCGTCAACCACCGTGGTATCGTGTAGCCACTTCTATATAATTATAACTACATATTATTGTATAATGCAACGCTTCTCGACTTGTGGTTCACGTACTAGTCCGACTAGTAGTACGCGGAAAAAATCTCCCTTTATAAAAAAAAACAATTGGACTGAATAATTATCAACATTAAGTATTATTTTTTTTAATAAATAACATTTAATAGTGATTTAAAACTTAAAGCTCAGAATCCGAATCCGGTACTCACTACTCTTCATCTCCAAACTCCTCCTCTCCCTCCCAAAGATTCTTACGCCTCCGTTACTAATTCCAAAAATATACCACTACCCAATATCCACGCAATTAATAAGTCACTAACTAAATTTATATCAGAACTTTCCTCTTTAATCACTCCCCTCATTACGCTCCTTACAGCTGTTCTTAATAAACAGCTTGTTCCATAGTCCGATACTCCGATTACCTTTCTTATCTCATAATTAAATTAAATTATAATATTTGTAATCACTAGATATGTAATTGTATTAATTATACCTATAGGTGTTCAATTCATATTATAATAAATTATATCAATATTTTAAGTCAATATCATATTATAATGTTTAATGTTGTACTATTACAAATTTGTAACTGTTGAGCTATAATAGTTTTAAACTAGAAGTTAATAAAAATAGAAAAAATAAAAATGAAAAAAAAGACTTAAAGCTTCCAACATGGAACCCGATATTGACGTCATTGTCAATTAAAAACAACACCGACCGTCTCATTGATGTAAACCATAATAATTATAATAATAATTGTACTTGTTTAATTTCTTTTGGCGCATAAAATACTTACTGTCATAATTTTGTAGTTGCCAATAAAATAAAATTCCCAACATATAAAATAAACGCATACATTATTAATAAGAAAAATGAAGTACAGGTGGTACGTAAAAATGTTCAAACTGTGTATAGATGGTACGTGAATATAAAAAGGTTGAGACTTGAGAACCGCTGGTATAATGCATACAAGTACTGCTGCCGAACTTAATATCATAATAATTACCGATGCATGTTAGTATGGCTATGGTGTATCTCTTGCTCAGATTTGGTATTTCCGGTTTGATGTATTTGTCGATATGTCTGAGTGGTGGTCGAACGGGTGATGCCAACGACTCGGCCGGACTTTGTAGACCGAATTCGCCACCTCCCGAACAATCTTCGGTGTAACTGAGGTAAAAAACAAAAGCACAACGCGACCGATTACTTTGGTCACGATTCATCACCGGTGTTCGAGTGCAATGCGATACTTACGGAATGGAAGACTTTTCTAAGTGTGATTTGTTTAAATTGAATTCAAACTCGTCGTATTGCTGTTGATCCGGCCTGCAAAAACAAGGAAAAAAAAAACACGAAATAAGTATGGTATAAACACAAAACCGTTTAATCGGAAAGCGTGTATTATTGTCGTTTCGCTGTCGTCGTGATAACGCCACTATAAAAGGGATGAATAGAATATATAGGTACACGCGTGTTTACGGTATCTATTATAACCTATGTGTTGTAAACGACTGTAGTTTGCCGACGAAGCAGTCCACGCGCGTACAACACAATACATATAATAATATTGTAATGTAGTAAAACGTGTTGGCAGAACGAAAAGTCTGCTCAGCATTGTTTTTTACGTCATTACGTATTTTGTGTTGATTAAATGTACGGAACCATAAAATGGGAATTTCGATAACAATTTAAAAACACGTGTTTTTATACTTAAAAGGCTATACATTTGGTCATTAATTTGTGTGTTACTTTTAAATTATTTTACTGTACTGTACTACTTTGTTCACTGACAAAAAAATCAATGTTTCTTATACAAATACCAAACAATGGATTGTGTTCGATGGTTAAAGACTTTATAGTGCTTATTTTTACGACCATTACAACCGAACTCACATCAGCATTGGTTCAATGTATCAACGCTATGCAGTAATTATGATGCATCTGAAGAAATTTTACTAATTAATAAATTTAAATCGGAACTGAGCACACGAAATTACCATTATTTCACAATGAGCTTACTTCATTTTTATTGTATAACCAAAGTTAATACTCGTAGATCACTATTCTTATCAGGTGAGTAATTTAATTATTTATTGAAAAATATATTTAAGTTCTTAATAATATGCATCTATGGAATTGTTCATTTGATTTTGTCTGAAAATCTTCAAAGTTTTGTCCGACTTAAGCATTATTCAATATTTAGATACCCCCCTCCAAAAAAAAAAAAAAAAAAACAAAATATAAATTATAGTGTGAAAGTTATAATATTATTGTTTAAATTTAAATGGCCCCTGGCAATAAATACAGAAAACCAATACTATTACATTACTATAAGCTAAATAGAGTCAATTAGTTGACAAAATTGATGATTTAACCGTCAAAATGGTTAGAAGAATAGATGCTACCAGAATCAATTAAAAATAATGACGGTCCTTGTTTGAAAAACAATAGTTTATTTCACCATAGATGCTGTGTTCAGTTAAATATTTAAAAAAGAAATTAAATTTGTGGCCTGTCCATAAATGTAAAAATACCCGATTTTAATTATTTTTTTATCGTTTTGTCCAAATAATGTTTAATCGTTCCGCAATTAATGGAGAAATTAACTATGCGTACGATCATGCGCATCACGTGATATCACAGAAGACACACCCTGTATAGTGTATATATTATATATTTTATATACATGTACAGATGCGTGTCACAAGATGTATGCTGGAACGAGAGGGGAGAAGACGAGAAAGCGAAGGACTTTGGAGCATAATATAGCAGCGACTGGATTGTAAATATTATATATAAATATATTTGTACACTCGTATATGTAAGGTATATAGGTGATGTACATATTATTATGATGTGTATACACACACCTCCGACGAGCCCACTCGATGTCGCGGCCAGACAACGACCCGGTATCGTTCCGTGCATATATATATATATATATATAATATACATCGCGAGTGATTAAAAGCCGAAATAGGGGTGTTGGCGGCACAATGGTAGCAATTCAATTAAGTTCCGCAGACGCCGAGGAGTCGCGGCGGCGGCGATCCATCCCTCTGCCACTAAACGCAGAGATGCATTCTTCTGTCTTCAGATACGAAGAAATTTTATTTAGTTTTTCTTCCCTCCTCCCCTCCCCCCGTCCCTTATATTCCTATACATTGAAAACAACAGACGAACACAACGAGATCGCGTTCGAACAACTTTACAGACATAACGACGACCGCTTCGTACACGCTATGCTCAACAGTAATTTATATAAGTGAAACCTCGCTGATGATGGTAACGATAATTGCGGAACCGAATTCAAATTTATGTAAAATGAAAAAATAAATTATAATAACCCACGCGGCGTCCACTTTGAAATACTGACAAATCGAAAACGGAATTTAATAAATCAAAATCAAACATTGATCCCATAATTTATAATACTCCTAACTGATATTTTCGTATAATATAAATATTGCATTTTGCAAAAACAATATCACTGATGGCAAATATATTGGATATTAAAGAAAAAAAAAAAAACAGAAAACTGAAAAGCACTTGAAAATAAATAACGAAAATATACAATTCGGATTGTTTTTTGTTTCATGTTTTCACGGTACCCAGAAAATTGAAACGAAATATTTATGAATATTAATAGAGAATGCAAATAATAATCGTTTTTATATCGAAAGGAAATTAAATATCTGAACCCATAATAAAAAAAAAAAATACTAAACATATGAAAATAAGTTTCAACTAACATACGATACAATATATTATTAATTTTTTTATTTAAACTTTTAAACTTTAAAGTTGTGAGTTATGGTATATTATGGGGAATTTTAAATGCTATTCCAGTGATAAAAAATTAATTAAATAATTATTTAAATATTTATAAAATTAACTATAGATGATATTTTTTAATATTACATTTTTTTAATTATCATAAAATTTAATTGTACTTATTATCTTTCATAAATAAGTTTTAAAATCAAAGAAACTACAATTAGTTTTTCAAATGGTTTTTTATTTTTTTTTTTAAGAATAATTCCAACAGTAATTTACTGTTAAAAGTAAAGTTGTGAAATTTGAATAAAATTATTTAAAATGTAAAGAACGTTGTCTGCAACAATAAATGTCTGATGCAAAAATTACAAATCTATTTATTTAAAGTTTAGACGTACGTATATTTATTGGATAACTTCGTCTAATTTGTTTGTTACTTACTTCGACTAAATAACATAATATTAAACATCAATATATTTTATAATATCAATGGTTATTATTTGTTTACGTTTTTATTCATAAATAATATACCTGCATACTTCGTCAACTGATTTCTAACTACGCCACACGCATTGTATTGATTATTACTTTATTAATTAATCGTTATTGATTCGTACCTAATTTCTTTCGATTAACCGCAAACAGATTATAGATAAACTGTTATTTCATTTTCCATCGAATAACTGCAAACTTTTGGGCTAATGTTTGTTTGATATAAATGATAACATTACACCTATTTTATTATTTTTTCATGAAATTCACTTTGGTTTGATGTTTTATCACTGATAATAATGAAAAAGAAATGTATTCATATAGCTCGTGCCTAAGATCTAAATGAAATAGATACGGATAGAATTTATAAGTCCAGTAAAAATTCAAAATTCAAAACATTTAATAGTTAACACAGTTAATTATTTCGATTGATTGAACTATGTAATATATAACATAATAATGTAATAATGTATGGTATATAAGTTATAGTACACATTATTATAAAGAGTGACCACGAACACTGTGGTTTTCTCGATACATTCTGAGCATACCGCTTTTCGTCGTCGTCATCACACGTCATGTATTTTTTGCTTTTTTGTACGACGCGGTCGAAGCGTCGACGAAGACGATGACTTTTAATATCGTGAACGTTATTAATACAGTAAGAGAAAAAAAAAAAAAATATATATATATATAGGTATAATCACGGCCGCGTTAGTGAATAATAGGTAAACCGTATACGCGGAACGACGACGTAATCGAAATCCAATCCGGTCGCGCTGGAAGGGATTTCATCGACGTGTCTGGAACGGAGAGAAAGCCCAACAAACACACTCCGGGCCGCACATTCCGAGTCAATAACGACAGTTTGATTGATGACGCGAAACGCGGTGGTCTTTGGATTCATATATATATATATATATATATATATACATTATGATATAGAGGTATACACGGTCGTGCGAGACAAAAATTGCGCCTCACGACGTGGTGACTGAAGGTCGGGGACGGGGAATGGACAAAGGAAACGACGAGGACGAGAAGGGTCGAGGTGAGGACGATCATAGAGCGGGCAGAGGGATGGAAAAGGACGAAGGAGACGAAAGCTGCGGCGACGGAACCAAGACGTCTGTCACGTCCTAATCTGAACTTGTGACCGCCGCCGTCGATTTCTCTTTATTTATCCTCTCCTCGCGCGAGTTGTTTCCGGGGTCCGAGAAAATGGACCCCCCTCCCCGCAACACCCATCATCCGTCAACGCCACCGCCGCCCGGACGCGATGTTTATTACGACGAATTTATCACGTTTGACGACCTACGTAAATGGCCTTTATAAACAATCCCTATTATTGCAGTCGTATACGCACGTACCGTATTCCGCTGTTCTTTGTGCGCGTTCGCGTTGTGTTACGGGTGGGTATATCATGTGTACGCGTGTGCGTTTGTGCGCCCCCCGGGGTTCCACTTTTTTTCTTTTCATTTCGCGTTTACGATTTTCACACGAAACACGACGTTCGTATAACTACTACCTAATATATACACAAACACTCTATAGTATATTATGAACGGTTTAAGTGCAGTAGCTACGTGTACGTAATATAACGTTATATTGTGTATATCGGTTTTTCAATAACGTTTGAAAAAAATAAAAAATAAAAATAAATAAACAAAACAGAAAACGAGTTCTTCAAACGCAAAAGCGGTCCCACATATTCATTGATCGATATTGATTTTTTTCTTACGGGTCCGTACAGTGTTCAAAAGTTTGAAAACCAATGCATATGGTATGATTTATTTATACATGTAAACATGTATATAAGTAAATCTAGTGTATTGTACAAATCTGAATTATTGTTTTTAAATTTTTAAGTTTTTCAATCAAAAATTTTACTTTAAGATTTAGATTTTAGAACCATCAGAATGTTTTCATTTCACATTTATTCTCACTCCCATTCTCCAGCAATCCTCCCCGTTGTTGTCGTATATAAATGTTGGAATCTTTTAAATTGATAATATACTAATATTCGTGTATTCTAAAGTGTTCTGTGAATTGAAACAGACCCCATCAAACCAAAATCTATACTGTTACAAATTATTATTAAATTTATTTATTGTGTTTTTTTTTAAACAGTTTGCGCCCTTTATATACTTCTGGTAGGTACCGAATCGAATGCATAATAATTGTGAACGATACACCCTCGGACAAATTTATGTATAACCGAGCCAACACGTTATTATAAAAATCGTAATATTTAACAATACATACTAAACGTGCAGCGATTGTAGGTATTCGAGAGTAGACGACTACTCGAGCTTATAAAACAGCAAATAATTCGTTTTCAAACAACTGGTAAGTTTTTCGACCGTGCTTAAAAAAAACTCTATTTTAAACAACAAAAATTAATAAAATAACAATCCTACCCTGTAAATTTTGGTGACAATGCGATTGAGTATCACGGGACATCTGCATGTATACACTACCATGTTATAGTGAGACAACAATCAAAGAATTAGTTACCTATATAATTGGAATGAGTACAACTCTCGAGTTTCGGGTACCCAATAATTGGACGCTAAAATCGTAAATAAAAGCCGATTATTCCGGCCGGTTATATTGTATTATTATACGTAACTCATTATATCGGTTATGACTTATCAGATATAATGATACGGCGGCGCGAAGGGCGCATAAAACCTGCGGACATGAAAAATTCATCGTCACCGCGTCCTGTACTGCACGCGACCCGTGTGGACGCGTCGGTTTCGCATGCTGCGAAGTGCAGGGGCGGAAAAAAATAGTATAACAACCGCTAACAATCTGTGCGGCGGCGGCTTCACTCTCCCCAAGCGTCCGCCAAAATCACCCTTGGGAATTTCTACAAGAGGGTATTATTACTACGTGTATAGTGTATATACGCTCATATACCTGCGTCTCTAAAAGTGCGTATAGATATAAATATATATATATATATATACTATGTACAGTATTCTCCTACATCCCGTCGCAGCCCTTCTTTATTACCTTTCAAGTACCTATATACGTACACGTGCCACTCTGAATTCGATATCGACACACACACACACACAAGATCCTGACGAAATTAGCGCGAAACGTTCGATATTTAACAATACGGCCGTTAGTGCTTATATTATATAGGTAAGTACACGCGTATTATAATAGAACTGCGCAGTGCGTCTATACACGGCGCGTGTACAACATCGATTCTCGCAGACGATTAAAACGTAATACGCGTATAATATTCCTCAGAGCCCTCGTTTTCATCACTTCGAATTAATAGCCATCATCCTTTAACCCCTCCTCATCGTTACAGCTAGCAGCAGTGGAAAATCAACCATTTTATAACAGTCAATTGACCAGGCGCACTCGTCCCGCAACCGACTACATAGAATTTATATTATTATTATACACAAGTATTATAACAAACCATGCAATAATTATTGTGTACATATATTATTATGTAACAAGAATAGTACAAATGACCGTACGGATCGCGAGTAGACTACACGCATACAAAACCATGTTGCTCTTGAGACCGAACAATATAACATAAGGTCCGTTTCATTTAATCAAACTGATGACGACTAAATGACGGAAATGTTATGTTTTTACTTTAACTAGATGCCACTATGCTAGAGGTATCGGATAATATTTTCTAATTTTAACATATTATATAAATATTTTATTAACATTAACGAGAATGTATATTCTATATTCGTACCAACTACTAATAATATTTTATTTTAATCACTGTATTGTATTAATATTTTATTAATCTACTGATTTTGTACCATGTAATATACCTACTATGATATTTTTGATGGACAATCTTAAAATTTCTGTGCGTTAAATAAGCGATAAAAGTACATGCAGCACGTATATTCTTATATAGTTTCGTAACAATAGCCATTCCGAATTATTTTCATTCGGACCCGGTAGCGAGATGTGTTTGGCAAATATTTCAAAATACATCGTTTCGCGGATGAAACGGATAAAAACGCCAAATCGTCCGTACTGAACGCTGTATAAAATATACACAGCAAATACGCCGGGGCAGAAAAACGACTTATTTCCCGAAAAGAAATGATGACGATGATGATGATGATGTTGATGATATTGTATATTATAAAGCCTGGTTCAGCGGGATTAAGACGAGGGTCGGCCGGAATAATGGTACCGAGACGCACGCGAGCAGTTTTGTTTGTTGACCGCAAATATCCGTCGACATCAAGTCGCTTTTGTGTGCTAAGAGTAGATTTACCAATACACTCCATCGATCATTCGCAATAATACACGGACGACACACCGAGGTATATACGCTTATATACTATAAATACGACTTAAAAATATTTTATATAATACTCGCGTAGTGCACTAGTGACATTTCTGTCGGTCCGTTCGCCAGTGGGCACATAAATATTGTTCAAACGTTCCGTTTTTGTACCTACACACACGAGCGTTAATGTGCCGTTTAAGAGTTAACACCCGCACGTGTTGTCTCTGTCCTACAAACTTACAACATATAGCTAATGTTCATCCGTATGTCCACGAACCCAGTAAACCCAATTTTATATACTTTTAGCCTTAGAAAAAGACCAAAATTAACCTATTATCGAACTTTAAGGGAAGTATATAATGTACCTTACATATACATGTTTCCCCATTATGGATATTTTAGGAAATATTTTAATTTTTAAGCGGGTTAAGAATGTTTAAGATATTATAATTTAAAAAGGCTCATAACTCGCTTACAAATTGAAATATTGTAAAAAACTTACGACAAGACACAGGCAATGTTTTCACTTTAATTGCAATAATAGGTGAGATTACTCTAATAGGTATTAATAATAATAATAATAAAATGAATATAGGTATGAGCATATATTTCATCGAGTTCAAGGTCGTTAGAGATTTTCGTGATTTCCGAACAGCTGCTGACGAGAAAAGTCACATCTAAAATCTGAATGACGCGTACATAATATAATATAGACGTAATTTAACAACAAAAAACATGTAATTTTGCCACCCGGAACACGTGTTATGGTTGATAAATTTGTATAAACGATTTGTTACATCGACGAACTCTACAATGAGTTGGTACAGTTGTTTTAAACGGTTTTCGGTGTACCTACTATGCGATATATTACAATGTTCGTGAATAATAATTGTAATTTGAGCGCACGCGCTTTATTTCCCCTCGATAAATTAGAAAAAAAAAACAACCCCGCGTACAGATGGGGGCATGCTCGCGCACTTCAAACGATATCAATTTTACTCGGTAATTCGCGAAACGCAAATATACACACGAAACGACGATGAGACCGCGAGTGTAATAATAATGTATACCATATCGGCGACAGGGGCGGCGGACGTACAGTGTAATATAGTACAGTAGCACTATAGTAGTAGTATAATAATATTGTATACATAGAAGCGGCGGCGTGTCCTTTTGCCGTGTGCGCCGGGTGAAGTTTATTAAATCTTTGCCCGAGTTTATTGACTGAGCGAGTGAACCGCCACCGCCGCCGCCACCGTTCCGGGGATGTTGCCGAATATTAAAACGGCACAAAAGGAAGCCGCGTAATACACTCGACGGCGGTTTATATTGGTTTCTGGTCCCTAAATACATATTATATAGAATATACGCGGGCGGGCAGTAGAAATCGAAAGAACAAAAGGAAAAAAAAAACCGTTCTCCGACGAAACGAAACACAGTATCGCGCGCAATGAATGCAGTTGTAGTACGACGCGACGAGACAAACTTGCACGAGCACACGAAAGACGTCTGTGGGAACAATAAAAATTATGCGTTTCAAAATGTGTCCCCGAAGCTAGTCAAGTCGAATAAATTGGTGATTTCCCAGTTTGCCGATATCCAGTCTGATTTGTTGATACCCATTTTGCTGACGGTTATTTTCATTTTTTAGGTTTACCAGCTCCAAATGAAAGAGATATTTCACGGAGTCAATATTATGCTCGATAAACTATTATCATTTTCTTTTAGCTGACGATATATATTTTTTTAGACAAATTAACTATTTATTATTTTCAATGACAAAATTATTCGTTTCCATTGGCGTTTTCGGTCTGTTCTATGAAGGTACATATTGACTATAGTGATCCTCTACAACTAAATCTTGTCATTTTGACAACATTTTAGATTTTTGTCGGAATTAATTATGAAGTATTAAATGAGTATTATAGTTTTAAGGACAAATTATCAATTAAAAATAATAAATAGGTGAAAATGAATAAGGCTGTACAGTAATGCAGATACTCACGCAGCGAAATATAACTACTCGTACAAAATAAATTACAAAATTTAATTAGTTAAAATATGTATAGGTGTAAAGGTTGAAGTTGTCTATTTGTCAACAATCAATGTAGTGATTTCGTAATAATTTATAAGTTATAATAAATCGATAATAATGTTTAAGCTATTCGGTTTTTTTATTGACCAACTGGATGTAAATTACATACGTCATCTTGGATAAGTCACGGTAGTCAGTGTATGAAACATTAAGAATATTATCATTAATTAAGGACTACTATTGTACGCCATCGTGTATTGCGCAAACAAAATTGTATATACATGTACTCGCAGGACAATGGTTTTTTTTTTTCACGAAGTTATTGATATTTCGCGCTTCGGTAAAATCGAATTAAAAAATCGGAATTTGTTAATATAGAAGATGTATATACCTAGGTATAGTACCTATATGAAGATTATAAATTTAGGACATAGCACGTTCGAAAAGTATTCGTTTTTTAGCTTTGCAATAAACTGTAAACTATCATAGTATAAAATGTACAGTAATCTTAGTCCGAATCTTAATAACACGCGATGACAACAATAAACATAGACCGGACTTTGGAGTACCTACCGCATTTTAGGTACGCATGTAAAGATAATATGCTTAACTTTGATTTTTCTTTTGATTCACAAATTAAACTTGAAAAAAGAAAACATAATAATAATAATTAGCAGTTCAACTAACAACTGTACGTCTAGCAAATCCTTTATTATATTTGATATAAATGTATTGTATTATTTTTTGTATACTAAGAATGTATAGTCCTGTAATCCGGCTATAACGTTATAATAATTATATTGTTATTATTGTGTATAGTACTTATATATAATCTTATTGTAATATACACTAACAGTTACTGCGCAGTACTTATTACCCTTTTTGGGGTGTTTAAAACTTTAAATGATAAAATATTGTTCCGTCTATAGTATAAATCTAATAGAAGAACATACTGAATTATTGATTGATTACATGTTATTGTAAGCGATCACGTTTTTACAGACGGATACGTCGAGTTGCGCGAATGAAATGACTACGGAGTCCCGATTTGTCTGTGTAATATACGATTGCGATCCGCGGTGAAATGCAATTTTTGTAATTATCGTAGTATTGACTCGAAACGATCATCTTGCGTTTCAAGTTCAGGGTTTCCGATGTGAATTACCACTGGGCGCGCGTGCGCAACACAATAATGATATCTAATAGTACTTTGTTGTCGTCTGGCGAGTGCGGAGAAACTATATAATCGAATAACGGAGGAAGAAAAATCCCAACAAGCTGATACGAGACGGCGGCAGATATCAAGAATACGTACGCGTCATCTTGGCGCGGAACCGAGATCTCCGAAGAAAGAATGCGCGGTCACAATAGTCCCCTTAGTCGATTGAAAAAAAAAAATAAAATAAAATAAGAAAAACCCCCGCGTAAAGCCTCCATGGGAACCGGCCACTGCGTGTAGACTTCATAAAAGGATTTGTCTCCCCTGCACCGTTTCTGTCCTATTCGTATACAAGCGAGCACGAACCGATAAAATCTTCAGAACTAATCTTTTGAATTTAGACGGCCAAAACGCGTGTGCAGGGAAAGCCTTATATCCGTGTAGGTATATATATATATATCATATATTATACAAATATACACTATACCAACAGATTGTCTGCGTACATCGTAGTATACAGTATTTTATATAGATTATAGATACTCGGTCGGCCGCTTGACAGGCGCTAATATTATATTATTATCGGAAGTCGTACGAATATGAAAATTTTAAAAAATCAATACGATCATTTTAAAATAAAAATCTGACCAAAGAACAGATATTATGTTATTATTATATGTATGATTCATAGGATATTACTACGTTCGACGACATTGTTCGTCTGAAAATTCCCCGCCAATCGTATTTCGTAATTCGATTAATTAATTTTCAAAGTCGTCGTCTATAATTATATAATGCATATAATACCTATTACAATTATATAATCCAATTCGCTTTTTTATGTATAATACCATTATCGCGACGGTTCGGCCATTATCGTATTAAAAACGGAACAACTTTTACGCGAGTTTTTATACATATCTACCGGTTGTGTTCTCGAAAAATAGAATCGTTATATTATTACGTTGTATTTATAACCAACTCGAAAATGATTTAATATACTATTGTTTTTGTGTTTATTTGACGAGAAACTTTTGTCATAAAAAAAACGGTCGAACGAATTTAAGGAGATTATTATCATTTACAAACAATAATTCTTTTTTTTTATATATATATATATATAACGACGATAACTCACTAATCTTGAAATTTTCAAAGCATTATCAAAAACTCACCATGTATTTTATATACCTATATATTATAATATAATGTGGATTTTTTTTCGCAGGATATACTTCAATAAAAACCGCGGGAGACGAATCACCATCACGAGCACACGTCGTCGTTAAAGGTATATAGTACATTTCAAAGAGATTTGTCTTTGAACATGTTTGATAAAGGAAAAAATGAATGTATATTACGGAGGAGATTGAGAGTTTACCGCAAAATCCTATTTGTTGTGCCGATGCGCTGACAAGATGCTCAATCCTCGGTCTTTTCAATGTTTGGGGATTACAAGCCTCGGGTAATACCCTTCTACTTCTTCTTCTTCTTTTTTTTCGTCACCGAAAGATTATGTATGTCAATGATTTCCCTAGGGAGTGAAGCGTATGATAATTGATTTCGTATTTCAGCTCATTTATCTGTGAAAACTTTCTTCTTGCTCCCTTAGGCCGCCTCCTCCGATTTCGCAACGTTATTTACTAAGAGATAAAAGTCATTATCCCTTCTTTTCTTATTTCCATTTAAATCCGTTTGATATATCGTACTAGTTAATTACTTCGGGACATTTTGTTTTCCAAATGGATTTAATTAACATACATTAGCTTTATCATGGAATCCCTCAAAAACTATATAATTTTATAAACTACTTAATAAGGCATAAAACAGAATGAGACACATTTTTATTATTTAAATTTACATAATAATATAATAGTTGCTGACAATAGAAAATAAAATAGTTTTAAATTGTATTATGTATTTTTTATATTTTTGTTTTTGTTCCATTAAATCACGATGCGTCATTAAACGTTTTACCATATTATTATTATGATTTATTGTTCTCAACTATACTGCAGCAATATAGCAGACACATACGTCACGGTTTACCTATGTGGCTATGTATAAACATACGACTGTCATACGAAAAAGGCAAGTTTCGCACCATGTATTTGAAAATAATAACAATAACTATATTATACATACAATACATATATGACTATTTAAAATGATTCATCCGACTTCAGGTAGTTGTACCAAATCACGTTGATTAAAAACTCTATTATTTTTATATACCAATATTATGATATGGTATATCTTTCGGTCTTAGAATGCCATCAATAGTTATTTGAAAATTATTGCTTACGGTGATAAGTGGGGTCTCCTATAAACGAATACACTCCATATTTTTCTAACCGTTGGATTGGTCGGAATGAGCCTAATGACACTTTTCAGCTGCTCCCTTGGTCACCGAATGCATTTTTTTCTTTCAGGGATAAAAAAGAAGCTAACATGTACCTACATTCCAACATTACCACATCAACTGTATAGATGACAAGAAAAATCGAATTACAATATCGATGGGATATGTTGCAACAAGGATACATGGAACGTATTTTATTACCTAATATTATACTTTGTTGTGACCAAAGGAGCTTACAATTGCACGTTCCTAGGTACAATTAATCAAAGCATATATATATATATATATATATATATATATTTTTTTTTTATTATTTATTTAATGTTCATTATTTATTTATTGTTCTACACCTAAAACTTAAAAATGTATAAACAGTTCAAATCGGACGAATAATTTTGAACAACCCTGTATTGTTTTTGTACTAGATAATCCTCTTTTGCGCGACCAAGACGACACTTTATTATCGCGTACCTACTGCACAATACGTGCGCTTTGGTATTTCCTTCCTCTATCAGTATATAATATATACGTATATTAATATACCAGTCGTCGTCGTCAACACCGGCACATGCAGAACCGTATCGAAATGTTGACTTCGCCGACCATTGTCAACGACCCCGTCATCACCGCATCACGACGCGTAGCCGTCGTCGCAGTCGGCTTGCAGTGCTCCGCAGGCAGGAAACAACCCTTCTGTGCCATTTTATTGTCACCGGGACGAGGAATTGTTTTCCGACCCATCGGCTGCGACTATATAGGGTGATGGTGTATATGTATATAATAACGATGATGATGATGATGATAATAATAATAATAATAATGACGTCGGACCCATTAGCGTGATTAATTCCGGTTGTTCCTTGTGGGCGCGCGGAAGGGCTGTAAAGCCGGTCGCTCACGTCGTGATGTATACGCCGCGCGGCGCAGTCCCGTATCGATTAGAAATCGCGTACTACGCTGGCTAAGAGGCGGTATAGCAGTATGCAGTGCGTAGAACGACCACCACAACCACAAGTGGTACCCTATACATGTGAACGTTTAGGATTTTTTTTTTCTGCCTCTACTTCTATATTCTTTCCGAAAGGAATCACGGCGTTCGCGGTTTACCGATTTCACTAAGAATACGAATTTGCTTTTGCACTCTTATACGTTATGCACGTCATGTAATAATAATAACTTTACGCCGCCGATCGTAAATATTAAATAATAATAATACGCGCGTGGGCTATAGACACTGCGATGAAACAATATCATGATAATATTATATAGTACGTAATACCATATCACTGCAATACGCATCGGTCGTTTTTTCACATATATATATATATATATATCGTTTCTGCGCTACGTACATGTAAATGCGGACGGAGGACGACCAGAATATATTTACTGCAAGACTGGTTTCATTCAATTGTTTATCAAACGATTTTGCTGTTTTTATTTGTATAAAGTGGCGGTGGCGGGGAAAAAGAAAATATTGAATTAGACCGGCGAGAATACTCGACGACGACGGCGGTGGCCGCAAGGGCGAAAATCGCAGATGGGGGGGTTGGAGGAAGCAGTGCGTTCATCCTCGCCGGAGCGTCACGATCACGTTTCTTTTCTGAAAATAAGCCACTTAAGCTACAATCGGGAGGAGAAAAAAAACGTATACATACTTTCTTTCTCTTTTCAAATCGCACTGCAGCGCTCGTGTTTTGTCGAAATCAGAGTTTTTCTTTTGTGCACGCATATATACGCTCGGAAAAGCTACCGATATGGTTGTTTTAGTTATTTATTTTATGGTTTAATATTATAATATAAATAATGCGATTTCCCGTTTGATACAATACACATGCAGCTGCACAGTACGCGCGTGCGTACATAATAATATTATAAAAACGTTGTCGATTGCGCAACACGATAAACCGTATCGTATATTATAATATATTGTGTTGATTGATTATAGGAATGTCCGTCCAACGAGCGTATGATAATGCTAAGGTGTACCTACGCGTTTTATTCGAACTGCGTGAATTAAGTACAAATCTTATCTCAAGACCAATGTACATAAAACAATAACACTCCATTCAGTACGATGATGTGCATTCCGTTATCAGACGCAGTACGTGTATAGGTTTTGAAGTGCACACCACTATATGGGAAGGTTACGTGCCATTTCGTTGGCGTACCAGATGAACGAATGCGTGTCGCTCGCGTGCAATAACATTGTAGTCGAGAAGTTGTGTTGTAGTTATAACAATAATATTATGATCACGCAATAATTATTGCTGATACGCTGTTCGTTCGGGTGGTAATGAAAATGCGGCATCAGTCGCATGTTTTTCTCGATCATTACAAATTACCAGGCCCTTGGTACAATGTGAAGTATACGATTTACTACTGGTTTTTCACCGCCGTCAAGGTATGTGCCGATAAAATATTATGTACATTTAAACGATAATAAATTATATATATATATATATAGCGTAAGTGCTATAATATGCCAATACGGCTGTAGCACATAAGCGCAAAATATGACCCAAACGCAACCCAAAAGCGCAAAAATAAAAATCCCATAAGCGCAAAAAAAATTACCTTTTTCATAACCCATAAGCACAAATTAATTTTATAAAAAAAAGTGTATTTTATTAAAACCATATAGTTATTATTATACTATGCTATTCATTATTATAAAATGTGTATTTAAGTATAGAAATATATAAATAATTATAAAAATTGTATTCAATTTAATAGCAACAACTAATAGATTTATTTTTTAAGATCAATAAAAAAAATAAATAAATAATTAAGTACCTTAATATTAAATTTGAAATTTGAAGCCCACAGTTTTTAAGTAATCCAATCTTAAAATATTTTTTTCTATGTATAAGTTCCATGGTTTTATATTGGAGTTGACTTTAGAGCTGGTAATACCACTACTAAGGTAGTAAGGTACAAAACCGCAAATTCGTTTTGCGCTTTTGGGCTTCACCGGCCAATACCCTATCGATATGAGTAGTAATAATGTCGATCGTTCATATACTATATTATATTATCTTTACTCTATTATTATAATTATTATATTTTTTTACCAGATAATATTACGTTTTTTCGACATCCATTCAAAACATGGCAAACCCGAAAACAACGACGGTCCTCACCAATTGAACAATGTCGTCGTAAGTATCTAATATGGACATATTATATTGTACGTTTTGTCAATTAATACGTAAACGTGTTAAACTCGCAAAAATAATGTTTCAAGGGATATGATGCCACGTGGATAGGTGGCACAACTACCGACGGCAAATGGATCGTGCTGGCGCTGGACAGACGGAAAAATTGCAAAATGTCCATAGGATACGTGTATTTACAAGTATACTTACATTTCATAATTAACTATAAAGCTTGTGAGATTAATGTATAGTGCATATAACGGGGCAGATCACGCAACGGGCCAAGTATAAATAATAGTCCTATTAAACGACATGCTTATCAAATCTCAAGTTTGATAGTAACTGTCTTAAATATTAACTAACTTACTCATTTTTAAGACACAAGACACAATTATTAACAAACAAAAACCTAATTGTTAAAAATAAAAATTATAAAAAATTAATTATCTTCTCTAGTACCCTAATATAATCTATAGAAGTATAAAAAGAGTATGTATTTTAATAGTCTTTTCTGGTAAGATAAGGACAGCACTACGATTAATTCATGTAATATGAATAAAGATCCGTGTGCATTATTACGACGAGTTAAACCACTTTAATCATTTGACATGCAACAAATCTCATGACTGCTGAGAAAAACATTTGAGTGGAAACCGTAATAATTGTGTTTTTCTGAATAATTTCCAATTCTACGACGACGTACGTAAATGTATGAATGTACATGAATTAAGAACGCATTGAGTTTAGTATCTGCGTGTATCAAATAGTTTCGGTAACAGTTGTATATGATTATGTTCAACAATATACATTATACCTACGTTTTGTCGTGTTAATTAATTTTAGAGTAGAGTAGCGTTTTCCGGATACAGCTTCGTGGTCTATATACGACCCTCCTCCCCCTCCTAGCCGCCGTGTCTTCAAATCATTTGGTTTTGTTTAGATTCCGGGAGTCGGGCACTTGGCCACCTCAATGTACCCAGATTCCATGGAAAACTCTGCGGGAAACAGCGTGAAAGGTTTCGCTTTAGACGAATACAGTCTGACAATGAGCAAATCTCTTCGACGGTGGTTCGTTAACTTCCATGGTAATATGACGTAAGTATATTATGACATTGTATAATATTAATTAGTATCTTTGGCGTATATACTAGGGTTTAAGGGGGTGCTGAGCGCAATCAAGTCATAAATCAGGACCGCGCGCCCGCAGTTTATTTTGATCTAAAATTATTAAGGACACATAAAAATATTGCATATACCTATGTAAATTACATAGGTAATAATAAATAAGAAAATATAGTTTTTAAAATTATACTGTAAAATGTTTCATTTCAATAATTTACGTGACTTGAAATAGGCGTTCAGTTAAATGTCTAGGCCTATAGTAAAATTGCTTGAAAATTATATTCTTTGACTATTATTTGCCTAAAAGGCATTTGACAAAATGTCTGATTTGACTATATGCCTACGACGTATACAATGTTAACGCGCAAATGCACTTTTGACGTATAGATTTGTGGACAATCCGAAAAACGCTGTCCGCGTAAAGATAACGGCCGAGTGGACGAGCAAACGTGACGTGTGGTTACTGAACCGTGACTTGAGCAGCGAATCGTTCGCCGATTCGTTTGCCCTGGAGAACTGGAGGAAGTTCTTCGAGCCCTTGTTGGACCGGTAACGATATAATATTATATTACGATTATTTAATGTTATATTATTACGTGTCGGGACAAATCGGATTATTGTGATAATGTGTTATCTGCATAACATGCACATGCCGTTTCATGCAGGTCTAGAGACGACGTGGTGCACTGGGAACAATTCGGCGAACTCGACGCGAACGTCGAGATTGACGGGAAAAATATTGAAATCCGTAACGCGATGACGCTCAGAGACAGAAGTTTCGGTAAAAAAATAAAAATCAATAAATTATTATCAATGATATAATCCATTAATCATTAATCCATGTACGGTACTTTTCGCAGGCAAGGTCAGAGATTTCACTGCGATGCACAGATACTTCTACGTGACCGCGTTTCTGGACGACGGCCATTCGCTTGTGATCACTGTTGTTTGTCACAAGATAACATTTTCCCGGTGAGTTTTCTCCACGGTTGCACGTTATTAACGATAGTTAAGAGGTTAAAATGGTTAAGTTCTTGTTCACTAAGTTACTTTACGATATAATATTTTGTTTTAAAGTAAAACTCTAACTTGACGAGTTAAATTTTTCTCCGTAATATGCGCAGTTATTATTCGGTTTATTTTTAATTTTTATTTCTACTTTTTTGTATACATTACTTATAACGTTTAATAAGTTTAAAAGTAAAAGTATCGAATGCACTATTCCTGGGTCTCAATAGGTATCAAAACAAAGTACATAAATATACTATATTCCTGTTATATCATTTGTTTAGTTAAAAAAAAGTTACTTTATTTTTTTCTCTATTTAACTTGTAATTTTTACAAGTTAACAAAATAGAAGAGAAGTCAGTTTTTAGCTTTAAAGATTAACTTGCTTTTCTGGGGATTAACTAAACGGGTCAAAAAAAATTAGCCAAATAAATTATGCTCAGTCTCAGTATTTTGACTCCCCTCGATGCGTTATTTTATGTTATAATGTCATCATAACCATATTCTGGTATTCTTCATCACGTTTAGATTGTTCTTCGGATTCATGGGCAACAATGACGGTACTAACACCAACGTTGATTGGTCCGACTTGAACATATATCAATTTGGCGAAAACGGCAGAGTCGCCGAGGAGTTGTGTTTTTTAATCAGAATCGGTATGCTTTACATAATACTGCGACGATAGTATCACGGGCTTAAACTATTATGTGTACCTACAGGCTACACATGTTACGGAATAACGTATTATTTGTTGTTTAGGTGAAGCCGTCCATACGGTGCAAATCGTGTGCGACAGCCAGCACTGGTATCGGTTAGAAAAGGACGTGGTGCGGTGCGAACAAATCGGTAAATGCTTGCTCGACAACCGGCCCGGCAAATGCATGATCCAATCGCTGTACAACGAAATGTCATTGAAAGGGAAACCTCTGTGTAAACCGTTGGAGTTTTTAGACAATTAAAAAAGCCGTTTGAAAAACATTTCATGCTATAATACGATATTGATTCATTTCGCCGCAGTCAACCGCGATCGAATACGCGCGTTCCCTTGGGCATAAACGAGTTGTGGTGATGTATAACATTATATATTATAATATGTTTATAAATTCGATTGGATTTCAAACGGAGCGGCAGTGTATTTCGGCAATAGAAGGGGGATAAAAGTATAAAATTGCTCTACTCCCACAATATATACTGCAGCATCTTTGTGTATAAACGTGCATGATATAACGCAATGGTGGTAGTATATAATAACATGTAGCAATATATAGCGCCTACAAATTACAATATACAAATCCGATGGTAAACACGATCTCGCGACGTCATCATCATCTCTTACATTCATCAATTAATCTATTTTTAATATTATAATTTATTCTTTGAAGTGTGCAAACCACAACGTCACTATACTATATAGACTATATAGATACTACAACATACTCTTGGACGGAGAAAACTTGACGACGTCGCGATCGTCGTTGATATAAGTATGTTCCTCGCCTTACCGCAAACATCTCCTTGCAGCAGTGGCGAAGTGAACGTTTATGAACAATGATGCACTACAGTGTAATTTTTACCCGCTCCACTTCGTTATTTCACATACAAATAGAACGAAACGTTTTAAGGGCGTTTAATCTAAATAATATTGTGTTTTTGTGATTGTAGACGCAGATTTAAGGATTTTAAGAATATGAATGCTTATTATTCAGTACCAACAATGTTAGAACAATAAATATTTTCAAAACGTTTGAGTGGGTAGATACCTGTAACGGAAATCGTACCCAATGTCAACCATGACGTCTATATGCGTATTAAAAACCTATTCGCCATCACGTCACCGCCCTGAATCGAAGCAGTTGCGCGCACGTGACCAACAGACGGTCCGCGCGTGTAGGACAAGAGACCACGAAATAGCTCGGTAATCACGATATTAATAATAACAACGAAGGCGCGAGTGGGCAACGTAGTCTCGCGGGTACCGCATCATTCTTCATTATACGAGCTGTGTAACATCGCAATAGCCGGTAACGCCTGCAGCAGTGGCGTACACGACCACCGATTTCCATCAGGCTAATTGCGTCGCAGTTCGGTCGAGTCCCTCTCGCCGCACGTCTTCGCGACCATCATCCCTTTCCCCTTGCATGTGATTTTGGTGATTAATGCGTTTAATATTCATAAAAATCGGTCGGCGAAAAAGTCGTCAACGCGCGCGTATCAATCATTGTCCGCGGCCGCGTAATTCGATTACCTACATATTATTATATTGTATTACATTGCGCGCACAGCGAAGAACTAAATGGAGAATAATTAATGTCATCTTCTTCTTCTTCAATGGCATTACAACTCTTCAAGAGCTTTTGCCGCCACCGCCACCTCCTTCCACTCTTTTTGATTTTGAATTTTTTCTTCCCAATCCGGTAATGTCGTGCAGAAATTAAAAATACTAAATGAAAAGAAAAGAAGAAATGAAGGACCGGATGACGTACACTTCAGCTGCCCAGAGGACAGCTATATAAAGTATTATATCTACCAAGTATGTATCTATACAACCTACTTATAAATTATATAGGTACCTGTTATTTATTGAACATGTCCGTAATGATTCGAATGTAAATCTACATCATATAAGGATTAAGTTTCGGATGATTTACCAAACTGGATAACTTTTTACGTAACCGGGATCCATATTTTTCTACGAACCGGACATAATTATTAATTATATTATAATGCACAGTGGTTTCCGTTTATTAGACTCACTTGTCCATATTATTTGAGTCAATTGATTAACCAAATGAGTTAATAAGATGACAGTAAAATCTTCAAAAAATAATATAAATGTGCAAAATTTAAAATAATATTAGAATATTTATTGAGATAAAAATGAATTAATAATAATAAAAATAATGTAATAACTTATGTGCAACTTTGATAGTATTATTTATATATTAGGTAAATTATATGATATTATTTATATATATATATATATAT
>JAIPRK010001180.1:46157-89048 GCA_025469195.1 Chaitophorus viminalis
ATAAAATATGTTAAAATCGCGATAATTTGCAAGTTATTTTGTAGTTGAAAATTCATAAAATTTTTTCTGTTTATACTTAAGGTTCAAAATTTTAACACTAGGTTGTCTATAAGCTAATCTTCAAAAACATATAAAAAAAATTTTACCGGACTTAAAAGAAAAAAATTTATGACTGTTTGAAATTTAAATTTTTACGAAATTGCATTATAATTCAATTTAAATATAAAATACTATATTATTATATACACATTTTAGACAAACATATTTACTCCGTTCAGAATCGTTATTCGTATATAATGATAACTATCATTGCATTCAAATTTAACGAATCCATTTTAATAATGACCTATCCTATAAACGAGGTGCACTCCACCCCCAACTGTACAGC
Organism: Chaitophorus viminalis; assembly: GCA_025469195.1. Classification (NCBI taxonomy): domain Eukaryota; kingdom Metazoa; phylum Arthropoda; class Insecta; order Hemiptera; family Aphididae; genus Chaitophorus; species Chaitophorus viminalis. The sequence goes on from JAIPRK010001180.1 coordinate 46,546, forward strand.
AAAGCGAGGCTCACCCGTTCTTTTATATATATATGTTACAGTTAAAATGTTGAATCAGTTAGCTTATGAAATAACTAGGTAATTTATAAAATAACTAAAGTTTGTAGGTAATGTATATAATTATTATAATAGTTATTTTATACATTCCCTGGCATCACTTCGTTAATGTATCAAATTGTAAATAACAAAATATGATGATAAATAAATATAGTTAAATATAGTTAATAATAATACAAGTTATTTTTTATTTTTTATAATATTATTTTGAATTTATTTGATACCTACCTACACATTATAATTACAGGAGGTGTTAAAACAGTTATACTCTCGATCAAAGCTTACAATATGATGTTCAGAAAATTTGTTAGCTGTAGAAGCTGTTCCAAATGAAAGTGTTACATAAAGATCTGCGGCAACTGCGCAGTCACTGGGAACTGGTCAGGGTTTTTTTTAAGCGCACTTATACCAAAAAATGTGACTCAACGCGATGTGTTTGTAGAAAAAAAGAGGTATTGTATAACTCTAAATGTCATAATAACCTTACATGTACAAATAAATAAATAATATAACTATAATTAATTCAGTAAAAAAAAATATTTTAATATATATTTAAAATTTTAATGTATTTTATACTTTAACGGATATCAAACTGAAATTGTATAGAATAACTAGATATTCTATGAAATAACTAGTTAAAGTACAGTTTTCATGTATTATTTCATACTTTAACTAACATTCGTAGGTAATTCATGAACTACATAGTTATTTCATAAAATAACAGAATTCAACACTTTAGCTGTAACATATACAAATTTCATAGAATAACACATAATACGTATACTTCTGTGTATACTCTTTACAATATACTCTTTTGGGTAACTCTCTCTCTCTCTCTCCCTCTCTCTCTCTCTCTCCCTGCATACTTCCATATATATATTCACTATACATAATTTATATATATATATATATGTATATAAGTATATTCGGATGGTGACGTATATATGCAGCGTGTACAATGTTGTGTAAATATGTATAACCCTTATGAACGAACGAATTTCGCTGTACTCTAATTTACTGCAATCATCAATGGGTACAATATAATACACTTATATGATTTTGTTATGAGTCTTGACGTAAAACGAATCGATTATTATTAGTTATTACACACACACACACACACACACACACACACACACACACACACACACACACACATACAGTGTTACAATATTACAATGAGCTATTTTTAAGTTCGACCGACATTTCTGAAATTTACTAGTTCATAAATTATAATACAAATAAACTTTTCCCATTTCTTATCAACAATACACTGTTACAGATTATTGGGTTATTATGTAAGTTACAACGAAAAGTAACTCAAACTAAAAGCAAGTTAAAACAATAGTTTTCACTCTACAGTGTGATCAAACAGTATGTAATAAAATTCACAGAAATCTTAAATGAGTATATTGGTGAAAACGAATGACCAGCAAAAAAATTTGGGAAAAAGTCAAATGTGCTTAGCCGATGTCTAAATTTAGGGTATGAGAGAAATGTTATTACAGTATTTACGTAAGTAATGAATGAATAGTATATTATACCAATAGAATTCTGTCAGTTCAACATCACGTCTAATTCTAAGTTATTTCTTATTCAATTACATTATTTTAAAAGAAATTGCGTTAATCATACCAGTTAATAATTTTCTACCCGAACAATAATAAATATAGCAAGATCCGCGTAAAACATAAAATAAAAACAAAAGATGAACTTAGTTGTTATTATTGTTTGTGAATAATAATGATGAGGTACGCAGTTGATGAATTTAAAAAAGCATAACATCCGGATTACATAGAAATGATGACTGTAAACAACATTATAGCATTGATATTGCGACGTGAATTGTGTATGATAAATATATCGGAATTATAAAACGGTTTAATAACGCAGTAATTTATTGTGGCAGCCACATGTACATTCTACAACGTAACAATATTATAGAACAAATGTTTTATTATAATATCCGGTTTGGGTACTTCGTAATATAATATTATTTCGGATAATGATGATTGAACATTAAATATTATTATCATCACGTGTCTTTATTACTACAGTTTACTCTTCATGTAACGGGAAAAGTCTCCGTTTATGTGATATATTATAATGTTTCTTATACATCATATTTGTCGTGGGAGGGAACGAAAAAAGAAATAGAAAGTAAGGGATAAAACGACAGTATATATACAGTTTGTCGCAGCCGGGAGTGCAGTGAAAAAAAAGGTCTCTCCCACTCTCCCTGTCTGTCTCTCTTTTTAGCACTCTTTGGCTTTTCCTCTGTTGTTATCGCGTGCATATAAACGCACACACATACATATAATGTATACACTCCCATACGCATACACACACACACACACACACACACACACACACACACATACGCATATACATACACACTCACACATAATATACACACACATCACTAGACGCCGTACTATTGTACTTAGTACCACACTACTATTCTACGGAGATGCTGCGGGGCCTGACCATTAGCGATGCACGCGTAATCCCATTCATCCCGTCGGATTATATTTAATTCCGGTTTAATTCGATTCAACGGCGGCGGCACAGACTTCCCCCATACGACTCCACTGCGTTTATTACGGTGACGACACGACGCGGCGCCTATTATATTCGACGTCCGGATGAGAGCAGAACCGTTTGCACGCCGATTATTTTGAATAATAATAATAATAATGAAAAAGACTAGTTTTCCTTTTTTCTTTTTTTCGGTTGTTCATACGATTTAATACCGAATAGTAACAACATATATTATGGTATATCATTATTACGAGGCAAGGAAAACTACGGGCAACTGTTCCAAGTCAAACTACATTTTATTCATGGTATTTCAGCATGATTTGATTAATACGCAATTGCTTTTATAATTTTTTCTAAATAAATGTTAAATTAGTGCTCAATATTTATACTAGTTTAAATATTTTTTGAAATTTAAAATTACTTTTTATTTTCCTATTCAATATTCTCAAAATAGCAATGTTTTTAACCCAATTATTTTTAAATGTTTGGTACCTATATCCTAATATGTAGGTGTTGTGTTATTAATAGTTATATAATCAGTAATGGCCGATTAAATTTAACCAAAGTTTTTAGTTTTTATTTTTAAAAAAAAGAAAAAACAAATTAAATTAAACCACCACTATGCAATTTTACAAAGTATATTTTGTTTTTTAAAAAAAGAAATAAAAAACATGTTTAATAGAAAAAAAGTTATTTGTCAAATCATGCTGAACTACCTTGTACCTATGTACATTTGCTGATTAAAAAGTAAGCATGAAAAATGCTTAATACAATAGAATCTCTATTATAGAGAATTCACTATACTTTTTAACATACATTGATACTTTTCATTGTTTTTGTACTTTGCAAAACTCGTTTATGGCATGTGGTGTATACACTATAGGCGTTTTATTTGCTTTCAGAGCCATTACCGTCCCTATTCGAGATAAAACAAAATAATATTATCAAAGTACGCTACGCGGTGTATATGTGCCTGTATATATAATCATGTTTAGCTGTGACCGGGTGCATCGCATTTGGTAGAAATAATTTCATTAAGTATTAATATTATTCAGATCAGTCGCAATGAAAGCAAAACATATAATAGTTTATAAACGTAAATAAAAGTGTAACTATTTGTACATAATTTATTATTTAGTTATAAAAATATAATATTATAAACATGAAAGAGGGAGAAAATATTGAACTACACAACATGTATCTCCAAAAGGAAAATAAATATGAATGTTAAATTAAAAAACCAATGTTAAATAATCATAAAAAAGTATAATATATTCTATTAGATCGAAACATATGCATAGTTTTGAACAATTTACAAAATATAATTGTCACTTTTAGAAACTACACGGATTTAACTGATGGTGAGCGGCGTACATGAGACGCATTATTGTATAACTTGTATTATACGTGTTGTAGAGCACTTTTTTTTTGCATTTGTTAAAATATGAGAAGTATTGAACGTGCAAACCTATTAAAATTTTCTAATTGTCGAACATAAATGCGCGGAACGATGACTCGTATGTACAACAGAAAACGTTTGTGTTTCGATTTTTCAATTTTTATTATGCACGTGTAAATAGTAATTGCATATACATTTTTGTTATTATTATTATTATTAAACTTGTAATTTCCCGTGTTTCGTTTTCATATTGTGTTATAAACAAGAACTGCTCTGCCTTAATTAATGTCTACAGATTTTAAAACTTGAAAGACAAGAAAAAAAAAAAAAAGAAAAAAAACGTGACGGGGAATAGAGCGAAACCGAGCCACTATGCCAACTATTTTATACGAAGTCAGTTGACGGGTCGAATTACCACGCATCATCGTGCAAAGACGAGAGAAACGTTGTTATACACGCTGATTCGCCGCGTGTCTCCGAAGGGTGCGCGAACCGCAAGGAACCCGATCGACACGTGCGGCGGCGGTGGTGACGATGACGTTGCGACAAGTCCGGGCTGCCCTTTGCGCAGGGTTCCATAATATATAATGAGCGATCCAGAGACAGCAGGCCGTGGCTCTTTTCCGTCATTACGACGTCGAAAAACCGATACGGTTGCGCCAGACCGTACCGTGGTGCATATTATATTATAATTATTATATATTATGTTAATACCGTATAATATAGTGTATATATTGTATATCAGCATACATAGGGGAGGGTTTTAGAGGTTCAACCTCTCCTAGGAAATAATTGCTAAATATGATGCGATGACCGAAATATACTTTATAACAATAAAATGCGGTTTAAATCACGCGCTAGCAGCCCATCACTTTTTCCTACAAAAATATTTCTCCTGGTATTCTAATTTTATGATTTTCATTTGTCGCTATTATATTTTGACGACTGTGATCTACAAGCTTATCTCACATAAATCCTTACTTTTTACATTCTTCTCTTCTTATATATTTTATTTGAAATTCTAGCAAATCTTTGGAAAACCAAACAATTGAGATCACACTATTTTTTCGATATCAATAAGTATACAATTATTGGATATTATTCGTATTTTCAATAACGATTATCCTTATATTTAATGTGCTCCTCAATAAAAATGTGGAAAAAATAAATACCTTGTTCAAATCATTATGTTAATGTATGCATGTGCGTGTGCGTGTACATAATGTGATCCACGCGCGCGTGTAATAATCGGCAATACGAGGCATACACACTATTACATACGTAGAGATAATTATTATAAAACATCGCGTCACGTCACCGTACATACCAATTTCGAGACACACTCGCGTGCTCCTCTCCGTTTGGCGAATAGTAGTTCAGTATAGTGTGTGAAATTTGCAACTAAATGTGCTATTATTTATAGCATCATCATGACGGGTTAGTGTGATTTAATGCCCGCAAGTTGTCGTGGCACAAAATGTCTACGGACATATTATAATAAATATTGCTTATTCTCTAACATAATTCATGACCATCGATCTTTGCATCCAAATGCATCCAATATATTATTATGATTGGAAACTTGTCCTTTTCAACAATTCTTGCAGCAGGTAATCGTTGCAGTCGACGGTTGAAGCGTAAAACGGTATTATAATACGTGCCCTAATGCCTTTATTCCCCTTCACCTAAACTAACCTGACTTAGATCCTGTTTATTTTATACGAGATCTCGAACACTCGACATGGATCCATTACGATAATAATACAAAGTAATAACAATAAATGCCTACATAGGCAGTGTCATATCATCGCAATGCATAATGGCTGGGGTTATTCCTTCATCACTATCTATATTGATTGTTGTCGTTCATTGTTAGCGCATTTATCACGACATATATGCATATTGTATATGAATTGATGGTCATAATTGATTTTACCTATGTAACATGTAAAAATTAAATATACCTATACAAAGTTATCGGAAAATGCGACATCGATAGTTCTGTGATAAATCGGTGTACTATATAATAAACTATGAGGATACCTGTATGGCTGAATAGCGTATAGTATCATATAGGTTCATTCGCTCCACGCCCACCTAAACGTAAGGTATTTTCACGATCAAGGTGTGTGCTATAAATACATGATAATATTCAGTGGTCCAATTGACTCAAAATAAATGGTGGGATGCGTACAATTTTGTGCTTCTCAGATATAATAGCTTTATATACATGGTAGTTAGAAGAGGATGTAAAATAATTATTTATAATGAACATCACGTTCAAATATCAATCTTTATGTAATTAAATAAAAATAATAAAAACATGATACATACACCATTATATTTATTAGGTATGTTTTTACATGCCCATTATACTACTGTGATTGATTGTGCAACAACAATATATTAAAGTATTATTTAGTGTAAATTTATAATAAAAAATATTGGTAGGGGTTTATAAAAGGCCAGTTCAGAAAAGTTGTATTATTTGGACTTCTAGAACAATATATCGAATTATTTCTGGTAAAAATAGTACCGAATAGTAGTTTGTATTTTTTTCAAAAAAAAAAAAAATGGTTTGAATTCCTGTGAATTTACCTCGTTTTGTAAATACGATAACATATTCCTATACTTGTTGACGTGTGTTACGCTATATTGTTTTAAATTTGTACGTAATCATTTTAACACTCGAAACACAAATCGTTCCATAGGAACTCGGTTCACCTAGAAATGATGGAAACTTTGTATGAACAGCTGTTTTTGTATACACCATCTACAAACTTCCTCGCCATTTATTTGTTGGTTTTGTAACTTCATCCGAAAGCTACTTGTAAAAAGACCTTTCTGGAATACAATTCGACTTCAATTTTCTTGGTCTGTATAATATTATAAAAACGACGGTGTATGAAAATTTTCATTATTTTTTATTGCCAAAGAATTCGGAAATAAGCATACACCAAAAGTTCCACTCAAAATATACGATTCGCAACGAATACTATGTATTAAATATTATTCATAGCGCATAGTAATTATAAAACTATATGAATGTATTAATATATTCAAGTATAAAACTGTTTATAATCTTTTTTTTAATTTATTCTGCTCGCAGCGTCTTATATATACTTTGTACGAGTTCGTTTCACATCAAACAAATACATAATTCCAAAATATTATTTTTATCGTACAAATAAATATTCACTTTCAAATGAAATGGAATTGAGTAATGAGTGTATATTACATTGCTCGTAATTGTAATGACGTGAGTATATATCATAGTATACGTTGTGCTGTTGTATATAAACTTCAGCAGACATATGATATTGCTTCGATCACTTTCGGAGGTTTTTTCGTGCAGTACAAAATAATACAATATAATACTTTCAGGTAAATCATATTTTTCGATAACAATGGGACTTTATCCAGCTGGGTAATCTTGTCGTCGCCGTGTGACGACATTCTTTTCTTCTAAACGCATTCCAGTGGGGTAATTCCCTTTTACTGCGAGACGGATGGAACGTAGGCGAATGTATATTTTTCTCTTCCAGCGAACAACTATAACGAAATCGAAGCGGTACGACCGATATACCCGCCTTTACTGTGTCGCCTGTATAAACAGACAAATTATTTCGATCTTGGCAGTCTTTATATGTAAATTTCACCGAAAACACGTAACCCTCTACCTCCGGTCGAGATGTATTTTGCGTGCGCATAAATCACTGTTGAAAGGGGTACATAGTAAAAGTTCAAATACACGCGCACGCAATTTTTCCACCGAGAAATAAGAGAAATCGAATAAAATCAAAAGTGAGATTTTTTCTCTCCTCCTCGTCACAGCTTTTCCCCATTTCCTGTATAATACAATACGTTGCAATCAAGTGTCGCGACTGATCGATCGATAAATAAATACATAGATATGTTATAAGTGTAAATACGTTGGTGTACAATGTGCAGAAGACGAAACAGAAAGAGAAAGAGAGTTGAACGGTTTACGATTTTATATATAATATACAATGAACACCAGTATGGTTCGAGCGGTGGTCCCGCCATCGGTCATTAAATTTGCTCCGCTGCCACAACCGAACAAACGGAGACAATAGAACTAAAAGCTCTTTTTTTTCTTTTTTTGAGACCGAGCGTGTAAGTGAATGAACACGACTGCGTGTGTGCGCGGACAAGTGAGAGAGAAACAAACATACTGCAGACACGGTCGGGAAGGGATGAAAGATAGAGAGAAAAATATAGAAAGAGAGAGAGAGAGAAAGAGAGCAAAAGAACTGACTTAAAACAATTACAAAGAGATTTACTGGGTGGTATTAGCGCAGCGACTGAACAGCACGCATATTATATACGCCGCCAACTATACGAGTCGATTCGATACTAATACCCCTTTTGTATATACCATGCATCTCCTCGCGTCACCGAGCCCTTGCATCTCCGTCTTTATCAGGTGCACGCGCAAAACCCGATCCGATCAGTTTTCCCATTTCACGCTCAACAGATTATACATATAAATGTGCACAAGAGATTGGAACGACGACGATTATACAATACGTATAATTATACACATATTATGTACATATATACACATATAATAAAGCGTAATGATGTAAACGCTGTACAGCACATATTATATGCGTATATAGCAATAATAATACTGTTGGATTCTGCGCCGCTGTACACGTGCTGCAGCAAAAGCTACAGCAAAGGGGAACTATGTAATATGCCATAAACGGAGCAGGAAAAAAAATGCCGAAACCCTTCAAAAGGCTCGGATCGGATTTTCGTTCAGATGACCGTCGTCGCTGTATGCATCACCGTCATATAATGCGCATCATATGCGTTCAACATACACTCCTATTCATAGCGAAAATATACCCGCTATAATTATTCGTGATTATAAATACGTTTTTTTTTTTTTGTTTTGTTTTGTTTTGTTCAGCGCAGACACTCCGCAGCTTATGGATACTCGATAATGTTTTTTCAAACAACCGGCAATGCGTGCGGTGCCTTTACAATCACTAAAATATACGTAATGTAATATTTAGCTGAAATGTACTGCAGTGGTGAAACGCGTGAACGTGTGGAATCGAGTTTTAAGCTCCCCCTGCCCCCTCGCTACTATCTGCAACGAAATGATTGGACTGTATTTTGTATAATGTAAAATAATACCACTCTGGCACATTCGTTATGTACAATATAATGTGTATTATAATAGCGGCTGTGTAGTGATGCGGTAGGTTAATTTTGTTTAATCATAATATTATACGCGCATTTATAAGGAGCAAGATTGTATAAGGATATTAATCAAATCGTCGTTTCAAACGTCCGTTAGGACAATAATTATGATTGCCTAAGACGAGCGCAATGAAAAATTACTCTCCAGACGAATATGTATACGGAATAAAAACGAATTTTCAAAAGTAAATGAAAACGAAGAATAATAATAATAAATTAATGTTTTCGATCGTTCCACCGGCGGCGGCGGTGGTGGTTCATTTGCTTGTGCAAACATATCAAAGCTCAATATATAACGCCGCGGAATACTGATTCGGGATTTCGCCATTTAGAGGGAGTGCGCGAGATGCAAATGATGGTACCGGAGGTGAATATCCCGTGAAACAATCGCATGATATAATACGTATATAAAACTTGGGTGTGCGTGTGGGTTGTGTATATAAATTTTGTTGTGTATTTTGTTAATGTTACTACAACGATGAGGACGCGGCACGTCGACGGGTATATCGTATGTCGTATATATATGTATATTATAGCCGGTTTCGGAGCGGACGAGGATTTGCATGAACAAACACCGCGGGCTCTTATTCTGTACATAGTACGGGCGGTATGGAGCCCCACGGCCATCAACTTGTTGATTAAACATCGACCAACAGCGTACACACTATATATATATCATTGCGATCGAAAGAGAGACAGACTACAGACAATATACGATTTTACGGCATATAATATGTATATATATATATATATATATATATATATATACATATATATAATAACATGTGGCATAGTAAATAGCACCAGCGCTTAAGTACTCGAGTGCCGATTGAAAATCACCATGTACTCTGCAGTATATTTATATATATGTATACGCTTATATTATTGTATTATACGAGATCCCTAAAGACTCGGGTAGGGCATAATACGTATATTATGTATATATCGGTGTGCGCGGCGCGCGGACAGTGGCGGTACACGATGATCTCCACCCCTTGTTTTATCACCACGCGTATATATGTTAAGTGTTTATAGCTGCGCTGCAGGTCGTACGTGGTTTTTTTATTTTTTTTTTTTTTTTTTTATTGCACCGCACCGCGGAAAGCGAGATTCCCGTCGAAGTGGAGGAAGAAAAAAAAATCTACTCGATCGTTGCGCCCCATTTGTTTACCAGGTTTTGTTTTCTCATTTAGTAGAAATCCAACTTCCCGCGCAGCTATATATAAGTATTGTGTCTGATAAAGCGCCGTCGCATCAAACATGAATTTCATGTTGTACCACGAGTGCGTGCACCACAACCGCGTATTATATTTTTGTAAAAAAAATCGACTTTTCAAAGAAATACACACATCATAAGTATACCTATAACATAACTTCAACGTACACCAAATCGTTATCAATTGAAAGAGTATAATGGTACACGAGATGTACCATAGATTTTTATGTACATATATCTATACGTATTTTGCGTTCTCGTGTTTGATTTTCGCAAAAAATACTTATATTATATTTTAATTCGGTAGCGAATTCACGAGAAATTATATTATACTTTTCTCGACGACAGACATTTTATAAATAATAATATCGACCACTTTTGAATACTTTGCAATCAACGTTTTAACTACTTATATAGGTAGTAGGGACTATTATGTGTAAAGCATAAATATTATGTAGCTATATGCCGCCTATACGTACAGGAATTAACAATTATAAACGCATTTGTGCAACGTTGAAAATGTAATTTCGGCAAATCGTCGCATCATAATGATGAGTGTATATAATTTATTATAAGAGTCAGTATTAATTTTTAATGCAACCATTGAATCTATATCACCGCATATGTCCTTATTCTGAGTTACATAATAAACGGTGATTTTGAATACGCCAGTAAAACTGTACAACAGAGTGACCAAGCGGAATGATGTTCCGAACCCGACCACTGATAGCTTTTCTCTGGACAAAAACAACTGACATACTATATTATTGTAATTTGAAACAAATATGGTAAGAAATTAATAATAATTTAAAACAAAATCGAACGTTTTGCGATAGCTGATAAGTAAACGAAAACGGGAACGAGTACGCGATATAATGATTATACCGCAGTAAGTTGAGTGACACGCACGCAATATAGTAAAAGCCACAACTGTATGAGATTTTTCAAAAATCCAAATAAACATGGGAAAATTAATTATTGGTAGAGGACTTAAGAGCAAATGTGATTACGTGACTGCTTTTCCGACGATGGCTTAACAATTGCATATTTATGAACCATAGTTTCTGGTATCTATACAAGTATTTTATCGATTGTTAATGTACCAGATAAAATTATAAAATTATGTTTCTTTAAACATTTTTATAAAAATTGAAAGATGTGGAAATTAAATATTAAAATAAAATTTAATCTAAAAAATGATACATTTATGGTGTCATTGTATATATATATATATTGTCCAATATAAAAATTATTAAAATAATTATTAAATAATTCAAGTTATATACTCTGCCCGTAACATATATATATATGCATTCGACACGTTGCAGACACTTTATACTTATTTTTCTTCGGGATACAACTCATGTACGATTCTCATGCATAATCCGTATCAGCCGCGATCTATGGGGACGCGTGCTGACCAGTTGCCCCCCCCCCCAAAGCTGTTATCGGGATTTTTAAAATATACCAGTTGCTCTCGCATGTTAATGTATACACGATAACAATATATAGCCTGTATAATAAGGCAGGTAAATATACAAATAATAAATAAAATTATTTATACAAATAATGTAAAATAATATAAAATGATAAAATGGGGACCTGCACAATACTCGTGTACACTTATAAACATTATTATAACCATATAAGCTGTAGTGTGACGCGTGCTAACGAGAACGTTGATGGTAACGGGAATAACACTGCGTGTAATAGATATCATTATAATATGTAACCATATCTGTTCTATTCCGACTTTACCGCAATACATGATGTTATCCGATGTGCAGACGTATAGAGAGATATTATAATAATATGTTCGTTATTCGGTACATTATCATCTGTTGAGCGGTGAAAATTCTGAGAGAGCGCAAGGGATCTCTGCAGCTCGGGAACGTGATTTTTTCACGTCGAGTTACGCGTACCTACATAATATTATAGACATCGTCACACTTAATACTGCAGAATACCTGCCTTAATGTCTTACATCGTTCTCGTGATAAGTAATTATCTGCAACGTGTAGTAGATAGGTACATATACTATATTATAGTATTATACGAAATAATGTAAGCCAAGATAAACATTAATTATTCAAATGTCCTCAAAAACATAATACCGTTTAATGATGAAATCTTAAAATTAATTTACTTCTTCTTACTTGGAAAAAAAAAACTTTAAGCCTTAATTAATCCTTTGTACACTACTTTCGGTAAATTATTTTCTCAACGTAAACGAGGGACGGATAAGAAACTACTAGCAATTAGATTGAAATAACAATCCCCTTTAGACGAAAAGAAACAAAAATAAAAAAAATATTACGGAAAAAGAATCAAAAATGAAAACGTACAACATTCGTGATGTGTTAAAGAATATAATATACGTATATAGGTATTAATGATCGTTTAAAAACGTAAGTTAGTATAAGCTCTGTTTGAAGCTCTTTGAAAAGAAAATAAGATCGAAATAATAATATATGGTGTGACGTATATTATATAAATAATATAGTATATATATATATATATATTTTTTTTTCTTCTTAACGATAGTCAAAAATATATATTTATTTTAACGAACGATGAAAAAAAAACTTACTACAGTACAGCTGTCATGAAATCATCATTATCAAGTAATAGAAACGTAGTATAGTTGTCTGGACTCTGGACCCGTAGACGTTAATGAAAACGTTTACATATATGCAACTTCGACGATTATTTCGTCATCGTTGTTATAATGGCCACCATAGTGTTGAAAAATGTCTATAATTAAATGACAACAAGAGAAAATTAAATCAAAATTCGTTAACCATACGCACCAACGTGTGAGCTCGCATTGTAATAATTGTATTTTTTGCACACCGAAAACCACAAATTGGATTTTTGTAAAATAATACTATAATATCATCATATCGGTTTTTCAAATCTCGTTTCTTCGCTTACGCATCCGTCGAAGCGCTCGAAATATTCTTTCGTGCTCATATCTCATTGCCATTGCCATAAAAACGATTATTATCCTACAAGTTATGTGACAGTGACTTTCCTCTATAGAAACAATACTTAAGCGTATTTGCTTTTACTATTATTATATACTATTATATTATTAACTATAATAGTATCGTGCAATCTTATCGGAAGTAGGTACTTATACCGGTCAAATTTATCTAAAACCATCTAAAGTTTATCTACACTATAACATATAACGGTCTAAAACGGGATTTGAATTTTAAAAATGTATCAATTTATTCCAACACATTTGCAATAACGGGTTTCTTTTTTGGCATCGTTTATCCGAGTTTATTTTCAAACATAAACGAACATTGCAAACATATCATGTAACAGGCACGTACACAGGGGGGTGTTTTGGGTGTTCGAACACGCCCCGAAATGTTTGGTTATGTATGTATATTATAAGATTTTCATTGTAAAATTTCATTTGTTTATTGAAAAAAGTTTTGATTTTCAAAAAAAAAACCCCAAAACTTTTTTCTGCGTACGTCCTTGTATCGTAATATTATTATCGCTTTCGGTTTCTACTCGCACGCCGCGCGCCGTACCTATACACCTACTCGTATACCGTTCATTGGCCGAAAATTCAGTCACCCTGTATACACTGTGCATGTATATGTATCGTATAAATTATCGCTATCGATTGGTGCACGCCAATGTACATAAATGCGATCCGGTGGACGGCGGTCTCCGACAAAAAGTCGACAGCGTGTACGCAATATTTCTTGCGAGGCATATATAATATTATTTTCCCACACGCAGTTCGCGTTTATATCCATATATGTACATGTATATTATAATATATATATATATATATAATATTTGTGTTTAGTCGTCGTCGAACGTGTGTCGGCAGGGGTGGGTGGGGTGCGGTATATGGTGGTGGGGGATGTGGGGGGGCGAAAGAGGGTAATCCGACGAGGGGGTAGCTAGTCGCTTTTATGTGGACCTTTTTCTTGGCGCCCGGTCCGAATGTCTGTCTGGCGCCAAACTCCCGTCGCCCGCGTCTGCCGCAGTAAATATTTTCGCAGCGTCTTTGTATTATTATCGTATATAATATATGAAACCGTTTCGACTGCGCGATGCTTCGAAAAATACACAATCGCTCGTTGTTTTTAGCGTTTTAACGTCCATTTCCACGTCCGTCGTGGTTATCATAATAATATTATTTTAATACATTATCATGAACCACGCAATCCTTCATCCTATAATCACCGCGTCGTCCGTACATAAATATAATAACATAGCGCTTACGCGAGCACAGTTATGCGGCTCCAGTTCATATCCGATGTGCTAAAATGTCCGCTGAACGTCATACATATATATGTAATAGCACATGAATGTCAAAAGTCACAATTATTATAATGTTTTAAATGAATTTCCACGTCGTTCAGACCCCTTGTTAAACTGTAATGATTACCGATCCCTGCTATTACCCGTAACCACTATGTTAATCGATGAACGCGTTCAAAAAAATTTTACGCGCGTGTTTATAATCAATAAACATATAACCATATATTATATGTTTACATGAATTTATACCTATACGAACTCATTTAAAATGCGCTCTCGCTCAACTAGAAATATAATGATAGTAAATATGAAAAACACACGACACAACGGAGATTTTTTTTTTTTTTTGTGAAGTTGCAACGTTTAAAATTAAAAATATCATATATTTGTTCATGAATCCAATGGTCGTATAATGTAGTTAATAGAGTACAAAGGATGCGAACTACTATGCGTTCATTCATCATCATTGTAGTGATATTCCTGCGATTTCTTATGAATTATTGGTTTTTTTTTTTTTTGCCATTTATGGTGTATGAATTATGAATTATTGTGGTTCATCGTGCATTAAAAACCTAATATTTCCTAGTGACATTTTCGACTGATTTAAAATAAATGTAATGTTTTCGAATTTCGATAGGACGGACCAGGACGATCACGTAGAACTTGAACATGAAAACAATAAGTGTAAGAATTAATTAACTATACATTATTTAAAATGGGTAGAGCTGGTGGGCTTTACAATGTGACATTATTCAAGATATAACAGCGTTAGTATCGAAATATGGGGAAAAAATGAATTAATTAAAAGACGCTATACATAATAATATAGATCAACAATGGGTTTCATGTAACAAATATTATACAACAAAAGGAATTATCATGAAACAACGACTGCAGAAGCACTACATATACATATTGTTCAGTCTTGACTAATCCGTATTATAACGAAGTATTAAAGCGTATTGAGATCCGTTGACTCTATGTATATACATATTATATAATACATGTTATAAGTGATTTCCTTATTTTTACGGCTTATACAATATATATATATATATACTACATTTAATATATGGCATCGTAGAGGGGTCCGTTGATGTTATATTGTCGTCATCAGTGCTTCGGATGTCTTTTTTCCGTATTTTTTTTAGGGTGACGTTCCAGTAGAACGGCGGCGGCAGCAGTCCATTAAACGCCTGTATCTCTTAATCAAAACTCCTCCTCCGGTGACAATGAGTTATAGCCCCAGCAGTGTGACGACTTGAATATTAAACGAAACCGGAGAATATTTGCGAATAACGAAGGGCAGAAAAAAAATAATAATGTTTAAAACGATACACCCAATGGGTGCGTCGTCACCGCGGTTGTTTCGCGAATTTTATATGCGTAGTAGGTGCTACTCTATACATAATGCGGTTCGAGTTGTTTTTCGACTATACCACAGTGACTATAGCATAGGTACCTATACGAAGAAAAAAAAAATTAAAAAAATTATGATTTATAATACACCAATTACCTATATAATATGACACAATATCCACCGCAAACGATTATTTTGTTTCGATGTATAATGTAATGTTTTATGCTATAATATGTACCTATATTATATAGTATTATGTCTAAGAAATGATAATAATAATGCCTTTATTTTTTTGTCATGTCCTCAGATAAATAAGTATCGGAACCCGGAATCAGATACGTCATTATAGTTACTGCGACTAAGAATACATAGGTATATACATAATACGAATCTACTACGGTTATGTTTCTTAATAGTTTAGTTAATTCGTTTAATTATTGTCGTTTCTAATATACTATATTAAATAAGTATATTAATACTTAAATATAATATACTATATTAAATATAGTATTAAATAAATTAATTAATATCTTTATTCTTTTGTAAATGAGTACAATACTATTTAGGCTATCAACTCTAATATCCTCATGACAATAGAATACAATTTTATTCCAATAACATATATTTTAATAGTTTGATGGGTCTAAAAAAATATCAATTAATATATACAGCCGGTTTGGTAATGAATTTTAACTGTCTTATAGGTAACACTTTGGGCTACAGGTATCAAGCTCTGCCGTCTATTATATATTATATTCATATAAGACTCTAGTTTTGAATGTACAGGTCCATTACTAAATATGCCTCGTCGTCTCCGCTAAAATTTAACCAAATCCAACCGTATAAAAACCTTGCCATTATCGCCCCACATCGAACAATAATCGCTTTTCTTGCTCCCGGGGTAGATAAACTTCCTCGAGCTGACCCAGACTCTGGAAAATGCTTTTCAACCAGTCATCAGATTATACATGAGTTGCAGTTGACTCAGACTTCAACATCATACCGTAATAGCATAGTATGTTTTCGAATTTTCGATCAACCAACCCATACCAATGGTTATTATAAAACGGACCAATAACTAAACAACGCGTGTAATTAACGTTAATATACATAAACATCGGAAACAACGTTTTGATACGGGTAGAAATTATTCGTTACTAACTTTTAACATTAATTACTGGAGGAAATGACATGGTTCACAAGCTAACTACGTATTTTACCATATCGTGTTTATAGTACGATATAATATAATGTACAACGGATTAAACGTTTGTGGTCTACAATATTATATTAAACTTTCGCTACTAGAAAAACGTAATGCAAATAATATGTGAGCGTACCATTTCGACTTGTGCGGGAAATACAACTAAGTATATATGCGTACAACTTATTTGCATATAGCGCGTTTTGATATTAAACTTTGGCCGTTTCTCAAACGGTTTCGTCCACACGTTCGGCGGCGAGCGCACAGTGACATTTAATAATAATAGTAATAATAATGTTCCGTTTGGCCGGGGAAAGGCGTACTGCGAGGGGAGATTGTACACCGAAACAAATAAAACGAACGAGTGTGTACGAAAAATGTGACAACGTTATTACTATTATAAGCAAAGATCTTTACCGTGTACGGTTGCAAAATTTATTTGTCGACGAAAAAAAAAGTCAATGTACCTATACTGCACACTGTACGTACAACATTGTTACTTATCTTGTATACTTATATTATTGTATAGGCGATAACTTTGCGAGAACATCGATCAACAATACTTCTAACACTCAGCATACAATACAGGATACAAACGGTTGAGATAATTGTTTATACAAAGTGAATACAAAGCATAGGTTCAAAGATGTACCAGAGTTTTATTTGGAGTGCAGAAGATTGTACATTTAAATCAATGGCGGTACGCACTAGGATATTATATTGATTTGAATATGTTTAATTAATCAACTGTACAGCATATATAATTATAATAAAATCATTTCATGGTGGTACATATTTCGCATAGTTAAAAATGACTGCAATATATCGTATTTTGTTGTATTTTTATAAACACGGTACGGATAAATTGTTTAAATTCGATAACGGTTTTTTAATCTTACGTTAATAATCTCACCGGTTTTGCAAAAACTGAATTTTATTTATTACGATAAAAATATGAACGTTTGCGAACGCTACTTTTACCGTAATGTTTAACCAGCGTTGTGAAAAAAACTCTCTGTTAGTCGATTATCATTGCTCGGCTGTAGGTATACTATAAATAATAACTTATAATAATATATGTGGCTATTTGCAGTAAAGAATAAATGCAAACGTTATGTTTTAGTTGGTTTTCATCGACAACGATGACGACGAAACTACGAAACGGGCTGCAGGCTACTGGCTTATGCTGCGACGGCGTGCAAGGGACAAAAGTCACGTGAACCAAAAGGGTTCTCCCTTTCCGGGGTCAATTTTTTTTCATCTGCGTCACCCCCGCCCTCTTTTCTCCCCGACGTCCGGTGCGGAAATCTATTTCCAAGATTGTACCGCTAAGTGAATGGAAGATAATAGGAATAGCCGCTGCTGCTGTACCTACATATATAAACGTGTGTATAGTATATAATGTATACTGCAGTGCGAAAGAGGGCAAAAACGGCGCGCGGCGGTGGTGGCTTTTGGTAAACAAACGGTCACGGGCGGATGAGTCGCGAGACGACATAACGCGCGCGAAGTACGCGGTGCTCCTCGAAGAACGTTTAATTACTCGCGAAAGGGAGCAACAGGGAAAACGAACGACAATAAAACGCGATCGAATCCCCGCGAGGATTCCGCGACGGGTCCTAATGCCCCGGGATTTGCGTGCAACGGCGATTTATATTGTTATTTTTACTTACAGCACGCGCACCACTCCGGCTTCAAACACACTTATCGAGATTAACCTCGACGAGAGGTGTACGCGCGCGGACACGATATTATTATTGCGCGCACATAGTGACAACGCGAAACCCGCGAGTCATCGGCTGTCTGCGTATTGTTTCGTCTTTCTTTTCTTTATTTTTTTATTTTTTACTTTTTTGTCTTTAACGGATGTTTTAATCTCGAGCGTGCGCCGTCGTGTTCTCGACGGTTGTATCCGAAACGATTTCATTATGCAAATTTGTGTTTAGAGCTGCCGCGTACCAACTTGCAATGCCGTCACTCGAATATTACTATATAGACGCGTACACATTATACTTACAGGACACGAGTGTACGCACGCACATTATCGCATAATATCATCAGTAGTGATTGGTGATTAATTTCAAAATCTGATCACGATATATTTTGCACTATCAATGTCATATCGTATTAAAAACCGACACGACGGCGACCGCTCATGGCGTGTTGTTGGAAATTCAAAATCGGTATCGAAACATTCCTCGTAATTTCCTTGCAATGGAAAGGTGAAATTTAAACACCTGAATCGCAACATTCAAGGTTCTGAAGCTGACCTATATAATATGATGTGCCTACTCTCGTTAAACCGAGAAGAAGAATCGAATACGCATTAACGTTTTTCTTGTATTTGTTCCAATATAAATAATATATGTATGTAAATCGTTCAAAAGGTAATAACAATTATTGGGATTTAGGTTAGGGCATAAGGCAGTGTATGGTAAGGAAAAAACGACGATATATTCGGTACAAACTGTATAGAATATAAACGGGGAACAATCTAAGTCACGGATCTGGTTCAATATTCTAAAGGGGAGGGAGAGCGCTTCAGGGGAAATTCATGTTTTTGGTCATCGGTATATACAATTTTCTTATGAACAACAGTTGATTTGACCATATCAATCGTATATTAACCTCATATTATGATGCACAATAAAGTACAACGATGTTGATCGGTCTGTGTTGTAGCGACCATCATAGGTGTGCAGGGATACGTACGTTACATAATAATTATTGATGCCCGTAAATAGTATGCAGACGGAGAGTCCGAAAACGGAGTGAAATGATTAATATCATCATTCATCGTTTCAAAATGTTAAAGGAGTTGAAGATTTTTCGATACACTACACGCGATACATGATGTGTATAATATAATATAAATTACATACCTAGTGAATATCTGAAATCTGAATTAAATTCTTCATCCCTTTTGATAGGTTATATACGAGTTCGAATAAAAAAAAAAAAAAAAACTATTACGCATCGCTCCGTTTTTTGCACTACGCTTTCGACCGTCGTCGGATCATATTACTTAATATTATTATTATGGCGTGACGATTATCGCCCGAGAGTTTTTCTTCCGTACAGATCTCGTACATATAATTCAATTACGCTTTTCGAATCGCTCTCGTGTAAAAGTAAATTTCCGTTTTGCTATATTATACCATAACAGTTCTATAAAAATACAGCGTTTAGTCTTGAATCGCGTTTCATTATGACAACGCATCACGTGTTCACGCGTGTATGTAACGGTATCGTTTGGACGAATGAAAACTGACCGTCAAATTAGACCATGTCTGATGAAAAAATATGTTATACGAAATGTTACTCGTTTTCATTATTAGTTTGTTATGAATCGTGATCGATTTTCATTGTTATTGTTATTATTATGTAGACATGATTACCTCGTGTTATCTCGTTCAAATCAATGGTTCGTACATAATAATTACAATAATTAACGATGCATAACGCCCGGGTTAAAAAGTCAAATAAATTAAATTCTAAGTTGATTCAATTATATCAGAAAAAAGTTTTAATAGTAAACGTCAAAGTAGATTTATGTCGTAAACGCATCATCCATTAAGCATTATGTACTATTTTTTGTAATATTTGCATTTGATTTGTTACGCAATCGTCCTTATGTGTACCTAATGTAAAAAACACTCGCGCTGATTCGATTTTCGGTGTTCCGATAACGGTATAAGTGGTATAAGGGTGATAACTTTTTACGCGTATACAGAAATTATTTTTCTCTTTTTTTTTCCTGATAATCTGTTGAGACTATAGAAACTATACGGTATAGTTTTTGTCGCGTAAACGAGAATTCACCAGTCACCACCACATAATAGTATTACGTATATACGTACCTATTTAAGAGTATTTGTGTGGTATACATTACCTATAATACACAATATTATATTGTAAAATATGAATTATATGACTTTCAAACGGTGAATAAATGGTCAGGAAATAAAAATGGCATAGCGCAGTTAATTCGATCATTATTAAAATCTCGAAACCTACAGAACACGCAGATCGGCGTTTGACACGTGTACGCTGAGAATTCCAAAAATAAAGCTATATAGGTACCTTCTATACCGTATACCGCGATTCTACTGCATTTATATAATATTAGCTGCGCTGTACATTGTATGTGTGTATGTATTATATATATATGTATTATTAAATACTCCCTGCGCACTCCGATATACACACCTTTTGTGCGGACGTTATCTCGAATTTCTAGATGAGTTAACACCCTATTTTCACGGACCGATATTAAAAGTTACCGCTGCTGCCGCCGCCGTCACTCTCCGTACACTTATTTTTTGCTCTGATTATATTATATTTATTCTTTTTGTTTTTTTTTTTTCCACCCCCTTGCCGTCATATAAATTAAATGAAGTTTGCCGCCCCGACAAAAGCGAGTTGAATTTTATTATTACTATAATATATCTATTAAATTTTTATTCTTTTCATTGTAATATGCACACGTGTGTGCCGCGTTAGATGTACGTATTACTAATAAATTGTATTCAGGTACCTGCAGGGCTGCAGCACAGTACCGCGATGCTTCCGCTGCGCACACAAAAAGAAGACCGTCAAACGTATTGGGGACGACATGCAACTTTGTTACAATAAAATAATTATAAAGTCTAATAATGTCTATAATGAACAGGTATATCGTCAATGTAGGGTGGTCATTAAACGGGTGAATGCATACAGCAGTATACACCCTCTCGCGAGAAACCTTTTCTTTTTACAATAAAAAAAAAAAAAGTAATTCGGTTAAACTATTCTATGTAAAACAAAAAAAAAAAAAATGTAACCACTTACATCATGTACCAGTTATACCTGTATTAACCTATATTAATTATAGAACATGATTTATGATGCTTTCATCGCATTGATACTTAACTTTATTAGTTTAATACATATCACTCTACGTTTTCTATGTCTGTGTGGTATATTATATTTTATATTTGCATCACAAAAACGTACAATGCTCGAATTTTACAGAATATAAACAATTATTTCAGCGAAACATTAAATAATCATTTACGTTCTATTATATAATACCTTAGAGCTTAGAACGTATATTATATACCTTGTACAGCAACACCTATATATTTATTTATTATAATTTTTTTTTTTTTATTATTATTTGAATAAACGCCTGATAGAATGAAGTACATATTGATAATATATTTTGCAGAATGTCGTAATACAAAATGTGTGTATAGTTGTGGTACATAGGATCAACAATAAACATAGACATAAACATAATACATGTAACATAAATGTTATATGAATATATATGTTGTTATTTTTTTTTTTCTATACATAATTAATACTTGGTGAAAATAAATCGATCTTCTGTACCCGCTCCGAGCCGAACCGAAAAAACTATGTCTGTACATGTGTAACCCGGAATGTCAATATTTATAACGAGAGTAGAAAACGTTCATAATAAGTACAAGAAAAACAGCTGCAGCAGTCTAACACCACGTGGGTGTATTTACTGCTAATTAATAACGTAAAGCCCGTACTACTTATTGAGAATTTTTTTTTTTTTATTATCAAGACATGAATTATTACGACACATGTAACCGTCAAAAATCCGCAGTTGCTGAAGCACGCAGGCCCGCGAACCCCGTAACAAACGTAATACAATATAATCGGTCATCGTTGCCTCAAACGATGCTTTATACTGTTATTATTATTATTATTATTATTATATACTATTCGTTTTTTGTCGACGTCAAATGGCATAAAAGTTCTATGTGAATGACACTAATGGCGCGGATATGAAAAGTTTGTCGGCGCACTAATGGACGTCAGCTAAAAGCATCCACCAAAAGCAATAAACGTAATTGACGATTGTAAAGGGGTTTTTTTATACACACACGCATATATATATATATATATATATAATATAATATTAATAATGATTACGTACGTGACGGCGGTGACAAAAATATCGTCACCAAGAGTGTGTCGTAGTTAAATCGAGCGTGTTGTCACGCAAACGTACAATAAGTTTTGTCGTGTATGCATATAATGGTTGTTTTGTTTTTAACTAAAAACGTGTCGATTTAAAAGTGATATTAATAAAAGCTTAAAAAAAAACTGATAGCAGCAAACCCCGATTGATTAGGTAGTAATTATTTCGTCTATTGCATATTATACCGTGACGAATCTACACAATATTTCAATGTTATTCGTCCGGTGGAAGTATCACAGCTGTAAGTAGCGAATATTCAACAATAACAGCCTTCTTTAGGATTGATTACTTTCGTTAAAAACACATGCTGCCAGCAATATCTACACATGTTTATCTATTTCGAACTGACCAATTATACAATTTACAACCGCAATGATACCATCCAGGGACAAGCAATTTTATGGTCGGGTTATAGGCCAACCAGCGATTTTTATACACGGGCCGCCTGAAAAATGCTCAAAGACCGAAACCCAATTAAAGTAATAACAGACATAACACATTATCTTTTGTCAAATTTGTATCAACATGCTACGAACCACTAAAAATAATATTATTAAATACTATATTTATAATTATTCCGAAAATGCAATTGTACATACATTTTAGTTTGACAACTTACTTAATATTTAATAATTTACTTCCCCTCAAAATACAATGGCGTCGAGACTTTCATAATTAATATTAATTATCGTGCTCTGAAGGGTTCTATCAATAGATAGTCTTCCTCGTTAAATTTTTCTGATACTGTAAAACTTATTATGTAAAAAGTTCTTATATTTACTTATTATAAATATATATATATATATATATTAATACAGATTATAAGTTTTTTAATTAATAAAAATAATGTACTCATAATAGATGCTTGCTGTGTATAATTAACATTATTCATATTGGTAATATAAAATTCTAACTTTGTCAAAACCAATTTTTTCACAATATTTTATTACTTTTATTATGATAGAAATTATTTAAACATATTCTTACTTATTAGTATATTTTAGGAGAATATACACAAGATTATTATTTTTCCTTTTAACACGGCGTTGACCACCATCATGATATAATAAATATTGCTTAACTTTGTATTAATCAAAAAAATTATACAATTTAAAGTGAATTTATCCTAAGACCTTAAAAAATATCTCATGGTCATAAGATGTAACAATAAAAATTAATTTAATTCAATACAAACCAATTAAATTACATTCCTTTAAAGAAATTTCAATAAAATAAAATTGAACATAAAAACTTTCGACCAATATAATTCAAATTATTACTAAATTAACTGATAAAATTATCAAACTTAACTGTTATATTACATCAGTACCAAAAGCTATTTATTTTTAAATGACAATAATATATGATTTGAAGTGGAAAAACAAAAATTACGAGTCAAACAATAGTCCGTTTCCGGCTTCTTAACAATATCTTCATCGATTTATAGTAGTTATTGTTTGAATTATCTGTACGTCGCAAGCCTATATGTAAAACGAACAACAATCTTTTTACGATATAGTATTTTGAAATTTAAGGTGAAATGGACGAAACCGGATCAGTGCATCGGATCGTTCGTGGTTATCAACAAACATTTTAATTTCAGGTATAATAACTATTATTTAAGTTTACGTGTTGATTGAAAAGAGAAGCGGTGAACAAGAGTATACTGAGGATTTGATAATATTAAAAATATAAATAAAATCTGTACAAACTGCAGGCGTTATGTGTATTTTGTATTATTATGTGTTACATGTTATATCGATGCAGTTAATAATATAATAATGCTAAATCATGTCCGGTTACATCGTAATAATATGTTGTATGCAAGCCTATGTATTATGTAATAATAGGTGCCGTATACATTTTTATGAACACTATAATATTATTTTTCGCGTATAAACGAGTTTCTTTGATGAAATTCGAATTCTACGCCGAAGAACGTTATAATAAATGCGATGACAAAAGCAAAACCGATTAAAGTTAATGTGTTTAAACAAACGTTGTTGTTGCCGCCGCCGCCGCCGCCGCCGTCGCCATCTTCAAACAGTGATACTGACTCGATAATAAAAGGGACCGAGGCTCGGCTCGGATTGCAAAGATAAAAATAAAAGCTTTTCTCCAATGTGTATATAATATACGAGTGGGCCGTTTTCCTAGACGACCAACTCCTCCACCGCCGCCGTCGCCAATATAAATGGTCACCGAGGGACATTGGCGCTTTGACAATCACACGGTCCGCGCGTATAACAAATATGAGTTTTCAGCGAATATATCCGTCTTATTGACACGTTCATTAGTTAGTACAAGAGAAATAAAATCCGTTTTACGAACACGACGCTATATTATAGTGTATAAATAGATTAATCGCACGAAAATAAGCTGTAGGTACTGCGGGAAATCTATAAACCGTGTTCGGACCATACAAGCACTATTTAGGTCAAAACTCGTGGGAGGGGGAGGTTGTTACAATGTGACCCATTTATAGGTGCTTCATGTTGCATCGGTATTATAATGTTGCTATTTAGTGCGACTTAACCTCATAAATTTTCAACTCTAAAACATATGAAAATACGTTATATAAAGCAGGCGATAAACGATACTCGCGATGACGTGTTACAGGAGAAATCTTGTAAACTGCAGTGGTTCGTTTCCCGCAAATGTACCTATAAAATCCAGCCTATAGGTCAGAAATCGGCAAGTTATATTTTCTATTGGAGTCATGAATATTAAAAATAATTAATTAACGAGTTCCGAAAGAAAAAAGTGTACATTATTATAGTGTTCGCTATGACATTAGTTATTATACTGAAATGCTTTTAAAAAATATGTGCAATATTAATTATAAGACAGCCATAATCTGAGTGTGATAAATCAATTAGGTAATGAAATGTAGGTAATACAATATTTATCTCTTAGATTCTGAGTGCTGCTGATTTTTTTTTTTTTTACTATTATCATTATAACAATTTTTAGAATGTTTATGAAATGTTATCAACAATTTGAATCAAAATGTATGTAAAAAGCGATGCGATATCTTGACGGCGACGGCGGTTCAGTTGCAGTCTGAGTTCCGCTGTCTGGATTTTGCCGACCAAGTGGCACAAAATTGAAAATATACTATTCGCGATCTCGCAGAGTACAAAATACTTAATTTACATAGTCACAAGAACTTTTAGTTAGCCATTAGCCGATCATATTATTTTAAAACGATACTTGAAGGGTTCTCGCGTAAACTTGTATTATAAATAATCAAATTGAGATAAAGCCATGATCCTTTTTTTTTCTCGTTTAATTCAGATGCAGCACAGCGTTATAATATCATATAATAATTAACTTTATTGTATACTTTATTAGGATCGAAACGCGCGAATTGGCGACAACGTGGCTGCAGTATGAAAAAGAAAACGAGATAGAGGGTGCGAACCGACCCGAATCGAAAAAGGCCCGATATTTAAAATATAGAATAATATTTATGGTCGTTTTTATAAAAACATAATTCCTCAACACTGCGTTTAAAAACGGAATGGATTTGTATTCGTGCGCGACTGCGGGTCCGTAGGGTTGTATTTTAATAACGGGATGCAAGGGCGCGTGATAGTATATTTATGGGGGCAGTATTATTTTATATAGATTCGTTTAATTTTTATACATGTCATTTAATTATATTTTCGTTCGGATATTATAGAAACATGCCACGAGAAATCCTATTATACCACGAAGATCATTATTATATTATTATATTATTATTATTATCTGTGCCGAAGTTAGTTATACTAACTATAAATTTGATAAATTATATATAACTAAACCGAGGAACTACCGTGATATAAGCTGTTATATGATATTTCAGCTCTCTCTCTCTCTCTCTCTCTCTTTTTCACACACATACATATATATATACACATATTATAATTATTATATTCATTTGAAAATTAAATTTATTTTGTTGTTTCATTGCGTACATCAACACGTGAAAACTAAAATAATACTGCACAAAATGTGAGAACTAAAGTAATAAGTTCTAAAATATATCGTCATGATTCAAAAAAAAAGAGTAATGCAATATATATTTTATATTATTTCTCGTGCGATCCCTGTTTTTTTTTTCTTTAAATCATAAGTAGTAAATTAAAGCATTGCCGTGTCACTAAAATGGGTTGTCATTAAAAACGCATATGCAGAAAATTTCGATTACAAGCGGAAGAATAAAATTATTCATTGGACGGAGTTTCGAGTCAACTCCTTTTAATAATTCAACTTTGTATAAGCAGTGAATGGGGGTAGACATGCTCTCGAGTAGTGATGAAGGATTTTTTTTTTGTGTTTTGAATTAGAAAATAGAATAATAATAATATTTGTACCTTTGTACCTTACATTAATTATTATAAAATTAAAAAAATTAGACAATAAACTATTTAATAATATGGTTATTTTATATCTTAAGTTTTCATTACTTTCAAGTATTTTGCTATTGGTTTGAAGTATTGATACAGTACCTAAATTATTATTTATAACTATAGGGAAATTTTATTCTACAAATTAAAATAATTAATATAATAGCTAAGCACATGAGAACGTATAAATAATTTTATTATAGACAAAGATAAAAAAACAATATTGCATGAACAATAAAAAAATTATTAGGCATGTAATTTATTATTATGAGTTTATTAATGTAGTTCTGAATAGTCAACAATAATATTCTACCAAGTACGACGAAGAACACAATCACTACTTACAAAATATTTAGACATCAAGCATTAAAAAAAGTAATTAAATTTTAAATAATTGAATATTATTACATAAAATCGGAATATAATTTGTAGTTTGTGTTCTTTTGAAGGTTTCACTATTCTACTTACTCCGATAACGCGTAATCGGGTTTATGAATTATTTCGATTCATGTACGCGTGAGGTGTGACACCATAATATTATAGTTACCTTTCTGCATAGTAATTAAAATTGTGATTATTACACATAAAATATTGCCACCCAATGATGTTCACGTATTAGGAAAACTACTAAAAAAAATCAATTACACGAGCTGTGGACCCGTACACGCCGGGCGTTGATAATGTGACCACTTGACTTCTGCAGGGTGCAGGACATTCGAATATATTAAATCCTCGTTTTATTGCAATAAGCCTCTTTCTATATAGGGGAGAGAGAACTCGGCTGCATTCCGCTGATAATGCAATAGTTTCTTTGGAGCACCGTGTCGGTGGATTAAAGTAAGAATAAAATATTACTCTATTGCAGCAGAAACGCGCGCGCATTCGACTTTTAAGATTCAAATTGTTTTTTCAAACATTTCTAACACCGGGATAAAGTCATTAATATATATTTTTATGCTACTAAATATTATATTTTTAAGCTAATTGAATCGTTTGATTAAAAACATGTCTGCGTGTGTACAAAAAATCATACGAAACTGAGATTCCTTGGTAGGTGGTACATGGTAAAGGTATACGAAGCCACGGAGTTGCACACAATGTCCTTGGGATATGTTGTGGAGGTGAAATAAGTATCATATATAGTTCTACGTATCTCAATAATGCAGAACTATATACAAGGAGAAGAAACGCATGGAGTATGTGCAATGTGCTTCAATGTCAACATTTTTTACATTTAGATAGTTTTCCAAACATGTATATCAACCATCCACGTGTATAATATAAGTATATACCTTCAAAACTTGTATATAATTTTAGTATATAGTGTTAAATGTTTTTCTATTAGTATATTGTACCAAGCTTTTACTATGAATTTAAACCTAATGTTTGTACACAAAAGTGACGATATATCAAACTCGTTTAAACTTGTCGAAATCATAATAATGTATAATATGTAAATTGCACATACTGTGTTAGCACTTCGAACCTATAACATATATTTTGGAGTGCATTTTCGATTTGCATTATGTATCGGCGGACTTGCGGCCATCATCAGCAGCACGGCAGCGGTATGCCTTTTTATGTGCACGACAGATGCGTAACGCACCAGTGTACATCACACAAAATAATTATAAAAATACGAAGAAAAACATAATATTAAATTCGTAGTGTGAACTTTAATGTAATTAATTTTATTCATTATCTGATACACATCATATGGTTTTTCCTCTGCTCGGAGCATTTTAATAGTTAAACTATTTTATAGGAATTTCATCAGAAAAGAGTGAGTTTCAATTTTTCAAACGTGAAATGTAATTTTAACTAGTATGAGGTGCATTAAAATCAAAAATTATCATTTTAAATAAGAAGTTTCCATTAATTTATTTAAAAATTGAAAAAACTTTGCATTTTAAAAATCAGTTAGAGTAATAATCAAGAAAATAATTTTAAAAATTCACCATTGAAATCAAAAACTAAATTATGAAGTATTTCAAAAATTTAAAAGCTTTTGAAATGCATTTAAATGAGCCCAAGTTTATAAGAATCGGTCCGTCAATATATCTGATTTTCATATAGCTGAAAAGTACATTAAATGCAAATATACACCTTTATTTCACTGAAATAATTTGAATTGTTTCACAAATTATTCCGTGAGTTTTGAGAGTAATTTATAAATCTACAGTTCAAAACGTATAATATTGATACCTATATACGGATTTATAAATATATGAATTTACGACCTTAGTAAATAATAATAAATTGGAAAAATAATTTAGTAATATGAAAAATACCTTTGTTAATTTTACTGATCCATAGCATTTTCTGAAATATTATATTTAACCAAATACATGTCATGCTCATTATCCAAAAACATAATCGTATTACTCGCGGTCTAGACAAACCAATAATCTATATTTTATAAAGCTTAAAAACCATATTTTTGTGAAAACATTTTAAATTCAAGTTCAATCTCATTTTTTTTTTCTTAAAATAATTTTTTATAATTAAGTTTAAACGCCGATTGCTGGCATTTATATTTATATTAATTTTTTCGGTATGCACAAAACACAAGAACAGAACTTTCAACTTTGTACAGCTGCATGATTTATCCCACACAAATTACCTAACATTATTCTCTCGAGTCTTCGTAAAGAGTTTACTACAACGTTTAGAATTTGTCCATACATCACGTGACATGCGTTGCATTATACATTCCATTATATGTGCATGTATATGAGTGTATATTATCATTTTCGTTTATGAGATATTATTTAATATATTATAATGCATCCGCTGTTAGAACTTTTTATAAATAAACCGAAACAATAAACTTACCCCTGAAACAATTGCAGAACTTTGTTCTTGACAATGCTAGCCCACTCTTGCAGTGTTGGTGCCATAGTGATGTTTTCTGGGCTGTACCGTGTGCAACGTTATCCATACTGTAACAAATATAACAAATCGGTAACAATCGGACGGTGAACATTTTTCGAAAATCAATAATACCTACGTAATATAATACTTTTGCATACGAGTCGTTTACGCATAGATTTTCCATCAAAAATGTCAGAAAGTCGTATTATTTTTTCCATCTAGGTTTAATCTAAGTACTACATATTTATATCATGATAATATTGTGCGATATCGCGGCAACTAAACAGTTACGACCTTATAAATCATCCGACTATCCATGAACCACACATATTGCGATCAACATTCAATCCATAGGCCACGGTCAGATCGCAGAGCTAAGTAAAAATAAGAATCCTCAGCGTCCGTCAACGGGGTATGTAATTACACGAAAAAACCAACTAGGTAGTCTATTTAACCTAAGTTATTTTACGAAAATCATAAAACATACATTAAACACTTATCCCAGTAATATAATGTATAATATATTATTCTTAATTCTGTCGTGCGATAGACTTGTAATGTTTTAAAAATATGTCACATAACGGTTGTTTAATTTTAACTATTGATATCAACACATTGATTTGTTCTATTCGAAACATACCATAAACGAGATGTTTTAGTGCATCAAAAATACCTAATATTTATTATTTATATTAGCATTACTAAATTATTATATCAGAACCATCACATAAACGCAGTCAGCAAGAATGTGATGATCTGTGTTATATCGAAACCACGTACATTTATGGAACGCATAATACTGTACTGCGGACGCAAAATCTCTGCCAGATTGATAGAAATTAAGAGAATAACGATTTTTTTATTTTGCTTTTATTATAATTTATAATTATTTTATTTAATACATTCTATTGAATATCACGTGTCATTCTTTAACTTTCGACTGTTCGATTTTACGTGTTCAATGTGACAAACCTAGTCCAAGATGTGCTAGAATAAGAAATTTACTGATCCAGCATTAAGCACTCACTTCATAATTCAGGCGGTCATCAAATCATATATTATATTGTATATTAACTTATGCTATGAGTTCGTATTTACTAATAAATTTACCTACTATACATATATTATTTAATAATATGGAGATTTCAAAAAATACTGTGAAATTTTAAAATCAAATAAAAAAAATCATAGACAATAATATTCTTTAAATCAGTATACTTTTCTATCATATATGAGGCATGATTCATAAATTGATATCGTCATTTTAAAACAATAAATTGCTTTCCTTTAAACAATATTTTTCCTCGTTTATTGCAGATTATTTTCTAAAAAAACAATTTCCGTATTTCAATGTTTGTATAAATGCAATTAAAAATATTCAATTTAAAATACACATATACGGACGGATCGTGGCTCATTTTATTATATTATAATAATATATACGCATTTTCCAAAAAACAAATTGTTACAAAAATATTAATTTAGCAAGTACTTCAAACACTATAACCGAATTCCTATTATAATACACATTTAAAGTATTCAATCAAAAATAATTTGTTTAAAATTGATGTTTATTATTAATATAACAAAGTGAATGCATGACTTCTTGAGATTTTACCTACAGCCTACAGACTTATTAATAAATTCATTGAATTAATTGTTATACAAATTCAAATGATACGGATTCACTCTTATGAAAGGAAAACGTCATAAATAGTAAGCTGTTCTGTTAGAACATATTATTATGTATAATATAGCGTATCAATATAATATAATTGCCAATTTTGACTTTTTTAACAGGCTTTTAAATGTAATACTTTCAAAACTACATAATATTATATAATACCGTAAGTATATGATAACAAATTAAAGTTATATTTTACTCGTAGGTACTTACGTACAGAATTTATGAATGCCCTAAACAAAAAAGATAACCTCGTCCATTAAGATATTAGGTACACTTGGCACAAATTCAATTCAAACTGATATCGCTGCTAGTGAACAACAGCATATATATACACGATACACAGTATGTATACCCAAGTCTCAAAAACAAATAAATCGTTTCGAATTAAATGGGATATATTTAAATGAAAACACTTTCAATTTTCTAAGAATTCAGGAGTTTGTTTTCATATAATTTAAAACACATTTGAATGACCGAACATATTATTGAAACATTAATTTTTCTTTTCAACGAGTAATAAAATTTTTTAATTTCAATAAAAAAATAAAAATAAAAATAAAACTGTTATGTTGGTAGGTTTATTTATTTTATTGATCCGTCCAAACTTTACTTAAGTACATGTATGTACTAATAAAACATAAATTAATCTACTACATATATTTAATACCTACTTATTCATTATACATGCATAGGAAAATTAATGAATATATAATAATAATAACTAAAATATGCATTTTATTGTTTGGTGTTTCGTTATAACTCTTATATATACAAACACTACAGAATTAATTTTCCCTATTTGTTCTAGGATATGTTTCAAAAAAAAATCTAAATAAATGTTTACTGTAGAATTTGTAATAATAATGTTAAAAAAATAAAAATATATAACAGCATAATAATGGAAATATTATTTAATAATCCCCTTGTCCCCTTGTCACTCATTTACGGTATGAAAACTATGCCTGCACTAAAAATACTCTGTAAAAACTAGAGGAATCTATACTGTGTACCTACCACCTATCCGTAGATACTACTGTATAAAATATATTTGAAAATATATGCTGAGTAACTTAACAATGCATGTGAGCTAAATATAAAATAATATATTAAAGATAGAATGAAATATTTCGAACGGATGAATTTAAATGTAATTCTGATTTTATCAATCACCTATTATAAATCATTTATAACATTTCAATTTAAATTCTCAATCCGCAAAAATCAAACATATTTTCAAGGGGGAATAATAACTTCCATTTTTGAAACCTAGTTTAGATATTCTATTTTTCTAAGCAACTTTTATTAATCAAATTGCAACAAATTGTTGTTGTTTTTTCATAATCCAAATTGGCAGCTTCTAGATTGAGTTAAATTATTAATCTGTGTGTGAAAACCGAATTTTCTACATTATTACCAGTTTATATATACTTATAAATATGATATAGTTCGATTAATTCATAACTTTTACTAAATTAAATACAATTCATTTTAAAATGAAAAAACTAAATTCATGCATACAGTTGTGATGACAAAAATGTCACCATAATATAATCTATGGTATAGGGTCATAGATGATCTCACACGCAACACACTAGTGGTTACCAATCCGTGTCAGACAGCAGCAATATATTATAACTAATAGATGTATTCATAAAGATAACAGAAATAACTACAATGCGTACAACTGAAAATCAAGATTACGTTATATACGCGTTTGAAATAATTAATAATCTCATTGTTCCATCCTAACTGGTGGCGAAATAAAAATAAAAAGATTCAGTTATGATATGTTTATGTAATAAACCGATGATCAATATTTCAAAATTGGTTATGGTAAAAATTTAAAAAATAAATAATAATTGTAATTGTAACGAGTCCAGGAATGGCAGAAACATATTATCTTAAGTGATCCAAAAAAGATTACCATTGAATAGGTTCGTATAAATATTTGGGGGCTTCCTGCATGCAGTGAAAATATCCTCTGTCCTAAGTCTAACTTCAAATAGTAAAAAGCGTTAATACAAAGCCTATAAATAATACACACTACCTTTATCACTGGATAGTACATACCTTCGTACTATATTTTAATTGATATTAATTACACTTTTAAACTATTAATATTATATATATATATATATATATAAGGTATACGCATAATGAATAAAAAAAAATTACATTCAAAATAGATGCGCCATGCTGTATAACGACTGAATAGGAAAAATTATGGATAGAATATAAAGGATAAGAAGGTATATATACTATTATACAGATTTATTAATATACCTACAATTAATACTGCAGTTATGCTACAAAGAAAATGAATTTCCTATTTAAAAGTATATAGAATCAAAATTAAACTATAAAATCAATCGATTCGTTGTGCGATATAGGTACAGACTATATTATAGTCTATAGAGAGAGGTACATTTTATGTTACGGTGAAAGATGATGATTGATAAATGACGTCTTTTACCAAAATGATTCATTCATAATATTGTAAATATTGTAAAAAATTACATTTTAAATTCAAATTTACTACTTTCATCGGTCGATGAGGTCATATACTAAGACGGTTGGTAAATGATGTAAATCTCTTATTTTTAATAATAATTAATAAAATAGTAATCATTATTATTATATTATATTATTAATTATAATTTATTTATTTTGTTTATTCATTACAGGTATAGCAATAGTTATTGAAGTATTGCGATTGCATGTTAATAAAATCAATTTGTGCCCTTAAATTTAATGCTGAACGTAGAACTGGTTCAGTCTTAAGTCGATCTTTCTGAATTAGACTGCAGTATATACGCCTTATTGCGAGTTAACAGTTAAGTTGGTCAAATCGCACTAATAATACATATAATTTACCGATTTAACTGGTAATAAACGTCAATGACCGGTGTCTGTCTACAGATGCAACATTTACCAATTTTCAAGTTATAAATTACGTCAATCACCACTGCAGTCGACGTATTTCACCGTAATAACAATACCATAGTATACTTTTAGACGATAACCGCGATTGTCGCGCAATGATGTGATAATGTGTGCAGGAAAAATTCGACAAGATTATCAATTGCGTATGTATATATATATTATGTAAACGGAAATATTCGCATGTAAAAATTAACATAATATTATAATACGAAAAACGGTAAAAAAAAAAAAAAAAAAGGATAATGTACGTACCATGTCGGCCCGGGGCTGCGGCTGCTGCGGCGGCGACAACGACGACGACGACGACGACGACGACGAACACGACGACGTCGGCGGCGGAAGAGCGCGCGCGTATATCCGTTGGATTGGCGTGACGGCGGCCCAGCGGCGGACAACCGGGCGGACGAGGAAAATCCCCGGGAAAGCCTAACGTCCGGGCCGGGCGGGCGGTCTCGGGCAGGGCGCAGGCGCACCCAGGTCCCGGGCACGCGGCCCGCCGATTGGCCGACGGGTCGGGCGGCCGGCCAACGGCGCGGGTCGCAGCTCGCCCACGTACCCGTGGGATGCCCCCCTACCAGCTACGATCCGTACCCCCGCGTGCGCAGGTCACCCGGCCACCCGGGTCGTCGCGCCGCCGCCGTATACCTGTCAGGTGCGTCGCGGAAAATGGCCACACGGCGGCGGGCGGGCGGCTCGTTGCCCGGAAAAACGTTCGTGCGGAAAGCGGGTCGCGCCGCCGCCGCCGGCGCCGCCGTCGATACATTTATATTTTATTTTTTTCGAATTTTCTGAAAACATATAATATAATACCATCGCGAACGCGGCTTGTCGTCTCGCCGCGCGTTCCAATGTAATACGTGAATCGCTTTTATTTTAAAATGTATACACGTTATTATATATATACGTTCCAAATCTATGCAATATTATATACCGTTCAAAATGTACATACATATAGTATACTTCGTTGTTGTGTATTCATCGCGGTATAATATAACTACGTGATACCGCGAGATTTTGTGTGATAAGACACGTCCTATATTTTGTGAAATTGTAGAAAATAATAGAATATATTTTATACTTGTATTATGACTATTGCAGTTGTATCTATACATTTTTCTGTAATTCGCTTTATAATGATAAAACCGCATAGCAACATACATCATGATATTATGACATTCTGTTTATCCTGCAGTACATCAACAATATTAGATCATAGTATCATAACCATAAGGGCCATAAGATCGTAACCGTCTTTCTCACTATAATTTACCTACACCTTTTTTTTTTCGGGAAATTCAATAATTCCTCATAATAGTATTATCGGGGTTCTGTAAAATATATTTCTTACGTTATTTTAATTCTATATAACTAATAGTTTAGATGATAATTTGTCAGGAAAACTTGAAAAAAAAATAAATAAAAAAATCTTACACGAAGTTTAGCAAAATATATAATATTTTATAGCTATATTAATCGTTTTATTTTAGAATTCATCGTATACATTATTATTTATAATTATAATAAATACATTTTAACCAATAGTGACTACAGAAGGATACCTATATGTATTATAACTTCAAACATAAAGCTTTTGATAAGAACACTTCAAAATTGATTTTCAAACGTGAATAGATTGTATAAATATACTATATACTTTCACTACAGCTTTTTTGGCAATTAAGCAAAAATGCGATCAACCGTGTATACGGCACACCTACCTCTATAATTATATACACTCTTGGGTAAATAAATAGTATGACGGTACCATGCAATGACGAATTATTTCACGTGTAATACCTCTGCAGTATGTCAGTATGTGATGTGAGTATTACATCTTATACATAAGAGTTTTCCCGTACAAAATTGTCACAAAAACCATAATGCCTATAAATATATTTATTTATAAATGTACAGTACGTCAAATCATATTTCATAAGATTATTATTAATGTGGAAGTATACCAATAAAATACCTATAAATGTTTCTAAATCTTAAAAAATCGAACCCATGCATCGAATTCAAGGCTTTATTCATTTATTTTTATATATGCCTATATAGGCGCATCTGTAGCAATATAAATATATAATGTTCCCGTACTGTTCGAATATTAGGTATAATATATTATAGCTTTTTCTTCTCTTCAAAATTCTATAGTCACGACGGTATTGCGATAAATCGGTTATATAAATCACTGGTAATAATCAACATATACATCTAAATTGAATTCTAATAAAGTTTTAACACTCGTAGGTCGTAGTTGGTTACATAATCATTATTTATATTATCATTTTATGACAGCCTACCGATTTTTGATTGTTTTGTTGTGATAAAGTCATTAATCAAAATTATGTTCACCTATTTGGAGAGCATTTTATTTTGTTTTATCAGAAAAACATGCAGCGTTTCTTCTTTTGCGAAAAAAAAGATATTTATTACAAAACAAATTTTATCAAGATGTTGAATGTAACATAAACAAACATATAATTTATACGCGAAAAAAAGATTCCAGACGACTACATTGAAAAATATCGATTCATAGTAATATTATCAACATTATGTAAACAATAATCGCTGAAAAATATATAATTACAATCAACACACAAAAATGGACACGTAGTCTCTTGACTGTCGACTAGACGATGCTGCGATTATATCTAAATGACGAGAATTTCATAAACACTCTGCTCTTTCAATTATATAGATATAGATAGAACTTATAATTGTAATAATAATAATGTAATAATAGTTCATCAATTAGTGTTGTAGGTATAACTACAGAAATTGACGGAAAGAACGATGGATATCATTGAACGCAGTGTTAATGTGTTTGTAGTTTTAATAGTTACGTGTTTCGCTAAAATGTAGTAATCAAATATAACATAATAACCCATTGGAAAAATTAAAAATTAATAAATTGTCTAAATAGCTTGTAGACTATATGCGGAAATGAACAGAGAAGACCAAGCCTGTCATAAGGTTAGGGGTTAGATCGTTAGATGAGTATCGAAATATAGGTATTTTAACGAGCAATTTTAGTTTTGTTAAAAATAATAATCAACCATACATGTGTATATGGATAGCTATATTTTGTATTGATGAATAAAGGAATAAAATAAAATGTTAGGTACATTTAAACATTTTTCGTATTAAACATGATTGGTATACTATAAGTTTATGATTAACGATTATTATTATTATCCATCTGTCCACCTTTAGTTTCAGTAAAATGAGAATACCTATATTATATAATATTTTATTCTATACATACCCGATGTTCGAAAATATTGGAAACGATTCAAAGTGGAAACAATGGGTAAACTTTTCAAAGGTTCTATAAAATGTCAATAATCTATTGATTCATACATAATATATACATAATTCTTGTAAAGACTAATAACGATGGGTATACTAAATAATATTATATTTAGCAAGGTACACGTCCGAATTCAATGAATGAATTACGCGAAATTTAATTGGCGCCCTTACATTACTATAATATATATATATACATGTGTAAAATTACATAATATTTGAAAAATAGAAATAAATATTTTTAAAATAATATTTCCAATTCGAAATCATTACCGCGCAGGTATATTATAAACTCATGTAAAATACTGCTAACCAGGATTATGTGTATATTTTTGTATGAAAAACAAAAATGGCGCTCTGCCGGAACAACCGTGCCTTTCGCGGGCAGGATATTAATACAACCCCGTAACATATATATTTATATATATATACATATATATATATACCTATATACATATTTATTTGGAGTGCAATAAATACACCTATATAATATGCATACCATTGTGTTATAGACGTCGCATGCGAAAATCTTTGAATAGTTTCTGCATTTATTTTACCCGCCCTACTGCAGACACTGTCGTACAAGTTTTATTATATATATACGCTGCAGCGGTGTCGGTCTGGCCCA
The DNA here is from genome assembly GCA_025469195.1 of Chaitophorus viminalis. NCBI lineage: Eukaryota > Metazoa > Arthropoda > Insecta > Hemiptera > Aphididae > Chaitophorus > Chaitophorus viminalis. Next base: position 85,687 of record JAIPRK010001180.1, read on the forward strand.
CTCCCGTAGGGTGTATTCGATGATCCCGTGGGTCTTTGGATTTATTTTTTCAATACTGGTGAGGGGGGAGAGGAGGAAGAAAAATTGAAAAAATTTAAAATAACGCGAAATGTACCTTATACCTACATTATATAATTTAGTACATAAGGTATTGATGATAATAAATTTATGAGAAATGGCGAATTTCTTGTTTTATTTTCTTTTACTCTTTCTAATACAATATTTCGTTCACACTTATTTTCCGATACATTTAACGAGTATTGATATATATATATATATATTTTTTTTAGAGTATATAGTTTAGATAAATTATTTATTGGAGGATGGAGGGAAGAGTGTTTAAAATCAATGCGTTCGATGATCATGTTGTACGATATGCTGCTGTCCAATAATATCACAAATATACGTCAGTCGGGTAACAAACAACTGTACTATCATACATGAATATGATATGTAAAAAATGTATTGCACTATATTATATGAGCTTAGGTGTGTCTCTCGGAAACGGGCTCATATGCGGAATAATAAAATCACTATACCGAATTGCAAAATGTGTACACGTCTTATTATATTATCATAACATATTTATAAATATATATACAACAGACGCGCGCCCCATTGTCGTATTATGTGCCTATATTACACTAACAGCTAATTCAGCTTCCGACAAAGTGTTGGTACGCGCGTATTATTATTATTATTATTATTTCCTATTCACCGTCGTCATGGAAAACTCATCGATCCGCCAAACTCGGCCGCGATGCCGACGCACGGCGAGCGTTTTACATAATATAATATATGTATATACGTGCATACATTATTACATATACCTACGAGTGTATAAAGTACATTACTCACGTAAAATGTATGCCGTGTATGCGCGTGGCAAGTGTGTGCTACACTGCTACAATGTATATACCTTTAGAAAATATTAAAGAAAAATTATATATGCATACGCATAATATGTAATAGTAGCTGAGGAGGCAAGTACATAATAATAACGGGGTGCCCTATAGACCAAATCGAAGGGAAAAACGATTCGCTCAAATAATAACTAATAAGCATCACCATATTATATATCAGCGTTTCCCAAAGTGTGTTCCGCGGAACCTTAACTGTGGGACAATGTCAAGGGTTCCCATCAGATGTATGTGATCATTGAAAAAATAGTTTTATATGTATTTGGAAAAAATATTATTAAAAAATTGGAGTTGAGTTGGAATTGAATACATTCCGCGAAACACTAACTATTTTTTAAGGGTGCCGTTGTCGTTAAAGTTTGGGAACCGCTGTTATATATAATACATTTTTATATTAATAATATGGTTTCAGTGCAAAATATATTTCGTGCGCTGCGGAGTATTATTAATACGCACGACGACGACGAAGCCCGGTTTTTATTCGCAAAGATAATATTTTCCGTTGTTGTGCAGCGCTAGTGTATAATACGTAGGTAATAATGCAAACGTGGAAAAGGAAATAATAAAAATAAAAAATTGTAAGTTTGTAAGGGGGTCAACCGCGGAGCTCGATTTGAGAACGTTACGTTTGATGCGGGGGAGTAGAGGATACTCCTAAACGACCGGGGGTAACCGGGTCTAGAAAAAAAAAATAAAAATAAAAAACTTTACTCGCTATCCTTTACAGAAATCAATACAGGGTATAACTTCGGATGTACGTATATATATATATATATATAAAGTTGGTGACGGCGATTTTCTGTTACGTAGCGCGATGTACAACCCGCTCTCCTTCTCCTTGCAGTAGTTCCGGTCCGTTTGCGGTAGGATGGGGTAGCTGCTGCTGGTATTCTGATGAATCCGTTGTTGCACGAAACGCGACGAACGCGTGTATAACTGATATTTATAATGTACTATATCTAATTCGAAATGGAATCGATTTGTTTTTATTCCCTAAGTGCGGGTAATCTGCTTGATGCGGGATAAGTCGGTCAGACTAGGTATATATAAGTATATAGTAAATTCAATTTCATTGCGTCGACTTTTTCTTAAATCATGTCCCTCCCCCCGCTCTCTCTCTCTCTCTCTCTCTCTCTCTCTCCGAAGTGCTGACTTGACAAAACGATCGGTATATATAAGTCATTATACATGTTACAACAATGGACTACAGTATAGCTATAAGACAGGATTATATACATAACAGGATGCTTCATAATAATTGGCTTACATAATAATAATGTATACCATAAAATATATTAATACTATGTGCTTATTAGGGTGTTACTTAATTTTTAATTTCAAAATATTTTTGGTCTCACCCCCTAAATCGGTGTATATACCTACATATAAAAATGAACTACAAGAAATTTTAGGTCAATCAAATAAGGTTGCCAACTTGAAGTTAAAGTTTGAACTTAATGTATTTTTAAATAATTTTAGATAATTTTGGTATTTCCGTAAATATTTCGTAAACCGTTATGAAAATCGTAATTTTTTAAAATATATTTTTTCAAGGAAATTAAATTTCCAATACATTTTATAATTAAACATTTTGATAAATCTATTTATAAGATAAATAAGCTTTAACCATAAACTTCACAATTTGTCTACAAATATATTATTTATGTTATATTATTTTACTGTAGGATTAATAATACTAAGCATAACTTATATAATATTACTCGGGTGGCACTACTGAGTGCCTTCGCTTATCTGCTAGTCTCCCTATGTAAATATCTTATATCAAAATTACTTATTGTACAGAAATGTTGTTGTATAGATTGTAATTAAATATATTTTGAAGAATAATAAAGAAAAAAAACTTACAATATTGGATAAAATTATAAAATAAATAAAATAAATAATATAAATTATAAATATAGGCACTATAATTTTAATTATACATCATGTTGTTGTTGAAGTGTACTCTTTTACAATAGGAGTAGGTTTTTCGATGTTCTTGTATACACAGTAAGACATACTGTTTTTGCTCCTCATCTAATGTTAGAGCACTGCTTATACATTAATTCATATTATTACTATGATTTTGTGCAAGGTAATAATAATTTAAATGTTATGTCTTTTTTTTTTTTTTTAATATAGCGTATAAATTTGAAATTCACTTTTTTTTTGTACAAAAACCGTATTAGAGATAAACGCATTAGATACGTACGTACTTATTTTAGATCATCATTCTACAGGTATATTGGTGCAATATTTTGTCATCCATAAATCATTATAGGAGAGAATAGAAGAAGTTTCTATAAAATATTGTCAGTAGTATATAAATGCCGATTCGAGCACACTCTGATAAATTTCACTTAAAACTAATTTGCTGATGTTTTTCACTTAGATTATTAAAAAAATATTTATATTTTGGCCCGTGTTCTTTTTCACTTAGAA